>JBAKBP010019456.1:0-44623 GCA_037953745.1 Lithodes maja
CCATCTACCCATCTTTTCTTGCTTCCTTCTCTCACCCCTCCTTCTTTCTATATGACCCTGCTTCCCTCTCTCTTCTTCCTCATTAGTTCCCAGCCTTCATCGTTGATTTTGTTCTTACAATATTTCTTGTTTTTCTGCAAGTTGCCGCCTCCCACTCACACACACACACTCTCTCTCTCTCTCTCTCTCTTACAACCGTTCATTACCAAAAATAGAAGAACAAAACACACAGTATACCTGTGTGCGTGTGTGTGTACATGTTCATGTAAGTAAGAGGTTTGGGTGTCTACATGTTACGAGCGCGAGAAATATTTTTAACAAAATACTTCGGGTTTCTGCCATGCAGTATGTAAGAATGGCAGTGTGTGTGTGTGTGTGTGTGTGTGTGTGTGTGTGTGTGTGTGTGTGTGTGTGTGTGTGTGTGTGTGTTCCATTAAACTATTCATATAACTGAAGCAGATATCTAAAATGGATCCTTCAATGTTATTATAGACAACATCAGTTAGTTTAACTATCCTCCATGTTATAGGCATTGATGAATAATAAATTGGGTTAGTCACAAACATCAATATAGCCAACTTTTATCCATCAATCCTTAATAATTGTTGAATTACGACTTGTCTTTTAAGTCGTATATAATATCAATGTATTTGTCTCCTCTTGTGTTAATTAGTGAACAAAAAGAGTTGCGTGTGTCAAGATTCTTGGCTATAAGATCAGGTCAAGATTCTGGGGGTTTTCTCTATTTGTCATCACTAAACAATGTACTGATCTTTGTTTGTTGCGTGTTACTATAACATGTGTTATCACGGTAAGCTATTTTCAGCTGTGATCCTATTGACCTATATTCTGGCGTGCTATTATTTTTCATGATATACCGACATATGTTATAATCAAACTGTGTAAGGTAATGTATGTTATGCTATGCTACACAATGGTATATCTATGTTGTCCTCTCCTTCTATCCCTTGTATTGTGTACCCTTATTTTTAAGTTTTATATGCTCCCACACAAACTCATCTCCCCCCCCCCCTTCTCTCTCTCTCTGTCTCTCTCTCTCTCTCTCTCTTTCTCTCTCTCTAGCGGGGTAACCCAGGGATCGATTCTAGGGCCAGTTTTATTTCTAGTTCATATAAATGACATAGATGAGGGCCTCACCTTACAACCTCAAAGTTTGCAGACGATACAAACATTGCAAATGCCGTACTCTCAAATGAACATGTAGAAGATATTCCAAATAACCTAGATAAGCCATCATGTTGGGCTTCAATTTGGCATATGAGCTTTAATGCGGATAAATGTAAAGTACAATATGAAATGTAACAAGTACTTTACGATCGACCAATCAAACTACACGCAAGAAAATGGTTGCAAAATCATTGGTAAATCTTTTAACTCACACATACATACATACATACATACATACATACATACATACATACATACATACATACATACATACGGGTTTAAAGACCGCAACCGTCCACAGTGAATGTGCTTCCATGGTACACTCACAGTACTGTAAACAGTGCACATCAATCATAACACGTTGGCTACAGTCTTTACTGCAGCACAGTACAACAAAGTATTGCTACAACAATGCCCCATCATGGCATCACTGTGGCTGATGTTGGCATATTGCTAACAGTGTTTCAGCAGAACTCAATAAAGTCCCCCTGAAGCACTTGCACCTGGCAAAATCCCACCACACCAGCCTAAGCCATTCTACAATAAGGCAGTAAAAAGAAATCATCGTAACTGCTACAGAGGCTGACTACACCACCGAAGTGGCAGGCGGTAGGGTCACTGCATCCCTACACCACTCACACAAGCCTAAGAATTTCTTCTTCAATCAAGTTGTGAACTTGTGGTATGGGCTTCGTTGAGATGCTATAGACTGCAGCACCATTTATTCCTTTAAACATTGTATAGACAAACGCCTTCATCTTCAACCCACGACTGATTGCATTTGTAAATGAATTACTTTTTTTCTCAGATACATTGAGAATCTATATATCTATCTATCTATTGCCTGACGCCGTGATCCCCGTAGGGGTGGCCACGAACGAACCGCCCCATACACCTCTGTCCCCAGTCAGTCGACGCCCCTCCTCCCAACCAGCACCGCCTTCCATCCATATACTTCCTCACTCATCCTTCCACCTCTTTTTCGGTTTACCTCTCCCTCTCTGTCCTTCCACCTCGCTCTCGTACACCCTCTTAGTCATTCTCTCGCTTCCCATACGTTCTATATGGCTGAACGATCTCAAGGTGTTCCTTTTCACACCTTCCAGCTCATCTACCTCCACACCACACCTCTTTCTTACTTCCTCATTCGTCTGTCTATCCCTCCATGTAACTCTGCATGCACTTCTCAAGTAACTCATTTCCACCCCTCTCACTCTTGGTCTGAGTCTCTCCACCAACGTCCATGCTTCACTTCCGTAAGTCAGTGTTGGGATTACCACACTGTCATGCAAGGACTTCTTCACTTCCATAATGACCACCCTATTTCTTGTTACTGCTTTCAACGTTCCTACAACCCTCTTCCCCTGTTGCGCCCTCTCCCGCACTTCTTCATCCATAGTCCATCTTTACTCAACACACTGCCCAGATATTTAAATGAGCTGACAATCTCCATAGCCTGACCGTTCAATTTCACCTCACACTCTGTGGCTTCACCCCTTTCGTAAACCATAACCTTGCTCTTCCCCGCATTTATCTTCAGATTCCGTCTTTTGCACACTGTTCCAAACATATTTACCAGACCCGGCAACTCCCATTCATTATTGCTCATCAGAACTGTATCATCAGCAAACAGTAGTACAGGTATCTTCCACTCATTTTCCTCCATTATCAGCAATACACCAACATCCACTGCTCTTCCCTATATTTTTTTCATGACTCCATCCATATATACAGTAAACAACCACAGGGACATCACACACCCCTGTTTCAACCCAACATTCAGATCGAAGAATTCGCTCTGCTCATTCTCCACATGTACTGCTGCCTTTGCACCTTCATACATGCTCTTCACTGCTGTCAGCAACTTGTCATCTACTCCGTATATTCTAAAAACTTTCCACATACCTTCTCTATCTACTCTGTCATAGACCTTCTCCAAGTCCATAAAGGCAACATACAGCTTTTGTTGCTTCTCCAGATATTTCTCCACAACACATAAGGGTAAAATCTGATCTACACATCCTCATCCCTTCCTAAAACCGCCCTGCTCGTCACCTATCCATTTCTCCGTTTTCGCTTTCACTCTCTCAATCACTACCCTTCCCTATGTACACCTTCCCTACTACGCTTAAAAGATATTCCTCGGTGGTTACCACACACTCCTCTTTACCCTTTACCCTTATATAGGGGGACTATTATGCCTGTCTTCCAGTTATCAGGTGCACTCCCCTTCTCCTATGCTAGTTTGCACATTTTCCATTCCCATTTGACCACTATCTCACCACCATACCTAGCATTCCCCACACTTTCCATCTATTCCTGGTGCTTTCCCCGACTTCACCTCTTTTCATGGCTTCACACATTTCTGACCTGATCCCCACCTCTCCTCCATACTCTCTTCTTCTCCCTCCCATACTCCATCCAACTATGTTTGCTGGCACTCATTCCTTTACATTTAGCATTTTTTTTAAAAACTCCCTCCATCTTTCGACTCTCTCTTGCTTCATGGCTAGCACTCACCCATTCTATCTTTCACACCCTCACTGTTTCCCTTGCAACCTTCCTTAACTTTCTTGACTTCTTTCCAGAACAGTTTCTTACACTCCCTCCATTTTACACTCAGATTTCCTTCCAAATTCCTCATCTACTCTTCTCTTGCTTTCCTTCACTTCTCTTTTCACCACTCTCTTTTTCTCCACGTACCTCGCTCGTTTCTGTCTCTCCAAATATTCATTCCTTCTACTACCCAACCACTCTCTATACGCTTTCTTCTTGTCTTCCATAGCAATTTTTACTTCTTCTGTCCACCATGCTGTACCGTTCACTCCCCTTCCGCTTCTCCCTTTCTCCACACACCTCCTCACATGCTGCACAGATCTCTTCAATAAACAATTTGCTCATCTCTCCACTTCCTCCATACCTTCCAGGTCAAACCTACCTAGTGTCTTTTCTACTGCTCTCCTGTACTCTTCCCTGATGTCCTCCTCCTGTAACCTCTCCATCCTCCTCGCCACTCCACTTTCCTCTAGCTTCCCTCCAGCTCTCCTCACCCACTTCTTTTGTATCTTAATTTTAGCTACTATTGAAGATCACTACATGTATATATAAATAACGAAGATATTATTCACTTTTCCTCAGTTACACAAAGAATCACTTAGAGCTATGTTATGTCTTTAGCCCAAATTTTCCGATACTAACAACTCCTAACCCTGCCAGGGACATTAATCTTAGGGCAGTACTTCCCTTTTCAATTGTCTTATACCCACTCTGAACCACTGTTGGACACTTTGAAAAGCAGTGATTTAGAGGGAAAGCAACTTCGAGGGGTTACTAGATCTGATGTTGCATGATTTCCTTTGTACTCCTTTACACACTCACAATCACTCTCTCTCTCTATATATACAGTATGTATATCTCTCTCTTTGGGATGAGAGCCTTGTAATTTACTATCCTATTCTTCTATGATAAACTGTTCTGTCTCTAGTACTATTAACCCCTTCTGTACCGGCGACGTCTCTTCATTTGATTTCAGCTACATATAGACGATTTTATGAAGCTTAGGAAGAACATATAGAAGCTAAAAGGATTAATTGAGATAGTCCGTAGCCTTTTAATGAGTAGATATCCTTCCTAGGCTGAACAAAATAGTCTAGTAGTTGCCAGAATATAATATAAACGTACATCACCGGTACAGAAGAGGTTAAGGTCTGGTCCACTGCAAGATTTATATGGTCTGATTATCTGTGTAACTCTACGTAACTCTCTATCTCTCTTTCCTCCCTATTTCACCGCATACTCAACCCACCACACTTCAGTTATCTTCAGAAGTTCCTCTTGATTCCCCGAAGCCACTGTTTATTGTACTCTCTCTCTCTCTCTCTCTCTCTCTCTCTCTCTCTTGAAAGAATCAGGCTGCAATCAGATCTGAACAAAATCACAGAGTGGTTAGAAAATCGGTCGATGCCCTCTAATGTAAACAAATGTCAGATACTACAAATAGGTTCTCAAAATAATAAATACGAATACCACAAGAAAAGGTAAAGAACGTAGCCTATCACAGATAAAGACCTAGAAGTGCTTATAAACAAAAATTTAAAATCTACAAGCCAATTCACCAAAGCTGTTAACAAAGCAAACAGAGCACTAGGATTCATTAGAAGAAATGTTCATTGTCATAGTAAAGACATAGTTATGCCATATACAAAAGTATTGTGAGGCCGCATCAGAAGTATGATGTGCAGTTTTGGTCTCCCTACTGAGTAAAAGACATAGACAAACTCAAATCCGTTCAGCGTAGTGCAACAACGTTGCTCCCTTCCCTTAGAAATAAACCATACAAAAAGAGATTTAAATAACTTGATATGGTTTCGCTTAAGAAACGGAGAATAAAGTGACAGGTGATAGTGTTTTAAAATAATAAAGGATATAATAACGTAATTCTAATAATCTATTTAAGATAGCCAAGGAGAGTTCCACAAGAGGAAACAAATTAAAACTAAAGGTCAGGAAAGCGAACCTAGACACAACTAAATATTTCTTCACCCACAGTATAATTTGTGAGTGGAATAAGCTGAAGTTTTAGACTTTTGGCTCTATATGCACATTTACATAACGTTTAGACACATATCACAGAGCAGTTGGTCAGGAGTAGAACATTATTGCTGACAAGAGAACCTGGCAAACATTACACTGTTTTCAGTTGAAGAAAGCCGAAAAACAAGTGAAGGTATGGATGCCATATCCATTTTATTTCTAACTATTCTATGCATTCCTTCTGGTGATCTCCAAGCCTTGCAAGGTTATTTACTTCTAACTGTTTTTATGTACGGCAAATTGTCTGAGGGAGCGGAAGGTAGGGAGAGAGCCTTTATCTTGGTAACCTTTCCTTTCCACTTTTTCTTAGGGTTGCTATCTCTACTAGCATTAAGTCCTGGACACTTCGCAGGGATCGTAAGATCTGTGTTTCCATTGTATCTATGTACATCTATGTAAATCTCTCTCTCTCTCTCACCAAAACTCTCGTACTATTTCCACAGATTCCTTCACTTTGATTTTGTATATGTACCTTTAAGAGGGATGGTTGTTTTTCCGGGCCCCCCTTCTTCCTCATGTTTAACCACATTAGTTTTGAGATTTAAAAAGACGTTCGCCCTATTAGTTTGGCGATTTTAAGACCGTTCACCCCTTTAGGTGTCGATTATTGTCCTGACGATCGATAGCGACCCTGTACCATAGCAGTAATCGGCCTTAGGCCGGGATAATTTTCTATATTTGTTTATCAAAAAATGTACAAATTGTATCTTATGTTTAACGAAGTGGCTACGGGACACCACCAGTGGTGTCACGCAGCCCAGCCAGTGAGGCTGGGCTACGGGACACCACTGTCCCGTAGCCCAGCCTCACTGGCTGGGCTGCGTGACACTACCAGTGGTGTCTCGCAGCCCAGCCACACTGGGTAGGCTACGGGACACCACCACAAGTGTTTCGTATTTATCGCCATATAATTCAGCCAATTAGACTGTTGAATGAAATTTATATTATCATTTAAAAACGTTGGACTTTATTAAATTATAATCCTACATGTTGTATATACAGACCTATTCCACACTCAACTCCCTACGCCACACACACTCACACATACCTATTTATACATCTAACTAGGCTTATATATAGCCGTTATATATGTGTGTATATTCTTTCGTATTACATATCGATCTTATAAGAACATATGGGAGTCTGCATACAGTCGATTGGCCAACATAAGGCAGATCCCTCTCACACCCAACCATCTCGTTCATACGTTTATCTAATTTTATTTTGAAACTCTCTATCGTTCTTGATCCCACAATGGCGCTAGGTATCCTATTCCACATGTCTATTGTCTACATATCTGTTACCATGATGGTATAATCAAACAGAAGTAAAGTCATTCATACTTGCATAACGTGCTATAAGACAGCTTGACGACGTTCACAAGCACAAGTGCGTCAATGTGTGGATAGTTACATGTGTTTGTGTAAATAAATATGTTTGTGAGTGTAATATAAAGTAATGCAAATACAGTATATGTGCGTAAATAAATGTTTGTTTACGAATGTTATATGGATGTTCAAATGCATGTCTACATGAGTATGTATGTGCGTGTGTAATGGCATGTACGTTTGGGTCAATAATTTGGAAGGAACACAATTATATATTTGTGAAAGAAATTGCAAAGTACACTGTAAAGTGGTCAGCTCAGTAGCAGTAGGCTTTCAAGCATAAACTGAATAGCTTAATGAATTAATTGGGTGTGAGCTGGATCTGCCTTGCGTAGGCCAGTTTGGGGGGGGGGGGCGCAGTGCAAGCTTGCATGGACGAGTAGGAATGTGCATGTACGAGCATAAAGCCTGTACGTTTGTGAGTGGAAATATGTGTTTGTATAATGGATGTACAAAATTAATAATGAATGTACAATATGTTTGTGTGTGTGTGAGTCTGTGTGTATGTGTTTGTGTGTGTGTGTGATAGAGAGAGAATGAGAGAGTCATTCACATGACTTGTCTTTGTGAATGTGTGTTTGTGTTTGTGATTAGGAATGCGAATATGTATTTGTGCGTGTGGTTCTGAAAGAACATTAGAGTGTGGGTGCGATTGTGGGAGGGAATATCAATGTGTGTGTGTGTGTGTATTCTGATTGGAAATGTGAAGGCGAGTGTGTAATTATGAATGTATGTTGGAATATATGTGCGTTGTCGAGTGGTAGTCTAAAAGTGTGTGTGTGTGTGTGTGTGTGTGTGTGTGTGTGTAGATATATGAATATAAATCACCGAACTTGTTCGTCAAGGTGAATACACGCAATGCAAGTTAATGACATTGTGGGTAGGAATACGAATATGTGTTCCTGAATGATTTTGTGCGTGACAATGTGAATGTGCATGAGTTTGTGTGTGTTTATATAGTGAATCAACATAGAAGATAATAGGTAACATTTCTCAATAAATTGATGATGCATATATTGTCTGGTGATTATTGTCATCCAAATGTGATGTTTGGTTAATTTAGGATAGGGATTGTAATTGGTAAATCTATAGCATTATAAAACATTTATATTGCTACCATGTGAGTGCGGCCGAAGAAGGTTGCCAACAAAAAAACCCGCTGACCAACCTCAAGCTAATCCAGGTAATCCAGAAAATTAACACCTACTTGTAAATTGTACTTTCTCTCTCTCTCTCTCTCTCTCTCTCTCTCTCTCTCTCTCTCTCTCTCTCTCTCTCTCTCTCTCTCTCTCTCTCTCTTCTCTCTCATATATATATATATATATATATATATTGTTACGACCGGGCACTCGGGTACACTAGGGCTCTTACACAGGACTCGAGTATGGCTCGCTGCCACAACGGAAACACACGATCCCAACCCCAGAGTACTGCCAGCCGAACAAAAAACGCCACTACCCTCCAGAGTTCTATCTGCTATAACGGGGTATACAAGAACTCGGTACTAGCGTTTCACACAACAGACTAATAACAAGACGGGAGTTATCTAGTCTGGTCAACAATCAAACAAAGAAGAAAGTACTACAACACTAAAGAATAGTGTTGGCCGAAGCCGAAGTAATCCACCCTTGAACTAAGAACTTAAGAAGTCCTCCACCCTCTACTTCGGATCGGCACTATTACGTTACGTTAAACAATAGTCCTCGAGCATCAAGCAAGGAATCTTCTGATAAGTTAGATGCTTCTCGAATACTCGTAAGAAGTAAGTATCGGATTTTGAACAGCAATTTAATGAATAACTCACTGGTATTTAAAGGCTTTAAATTGACATAAGAAGAATTATAAGAATAAGCAATAGGATATGGCAAACATTAAGAAGAAGGACTCCGACAATGCACTGGCAATAGCCTACTAAGATTGTGCTCGTGGGCCACTAATCTCTGAAGTAGCTAAGCGTGCCACACATGAAATCAATAGTGCTTAAACAATAATATACATAAGGAGAAGCTTCAATACTATGCTGTATCTGCTGGTCGAGCAAAGTCTAGCTGGGATATCTAAGGTTAAGAGACAATGGCTGAGCAAGCGGCTCGTAGCCTAGCGAGGTCCTTAAGACTGTGCGGCCAAATTACGGTAATTGACGGGATGCTCTCTTGAGAGATCCAGATCACTAGTATCTGGTTCTCTCCTGGCGATCCTCTCAAAGTCAAGCAAATGAGATAGCACAGTGTTGGGTGGCACAGGCAAAAGCCCTCACTCGCAACACAGTGCTAAACTCCTACGGTACACAATCAAAAAGACCACCTAGGCGTTCCACGTCTCCGTTGCAATTGTACTGGTTCAACCGCAACCTAGTACTCATAGGAAATCACAACTCAGAAACCCTATCCCAGTCTAGCATTGCCTAAACCAGCAGAAAACAGGAACATGAATAATCGCACACAGGGAAATGCATATACGAGTGCAACAAACATCAATCAATCCTATTCTAGTTAACCCTTCCAAAAATAGGCTATCTAACAGGCACTTATCTCGTGAGAACTCAAGCGATAATACTTTGGCTGACTAAATCTGCACCAAAGGGGTCATTGAGGTTATAAAGGGTCGAGAAGGGGAGAAGATAGGCTGTTCAGAGAGTAGAGAAAGTTCACATCAGTCGGAAGAATATGGATAGTTGCAAGGGATATGAGAAGTCGCTTTGCCTGATGAGTTCTGATCTAAAAATGGCGAGACCTCCCTTTTTATACTCGGCCCCGTAGCGAGCATAACGGCAATCATGACGTCACATTCTCTCTCTCAATCTGGGATCGACAAAGGATTCCCACGCTCTTGATGAGGGGGGAGGGAGGGGGGAAGGAGGGAGGAGGGAGTGAGGCCTACACACCTCGTGGCGCGCACACTGTCCTCCGTTACATAACTCGCTCTCTCTCATCACATCATTATATATATATAAATCTCCCACACACAATACTTATATATATAATGATTTAAAATAGAACTCGTTGACTTAGAAGAAAACAAAATACATAATGATAATACTTATAGTACAACGGTTCACATAAACTGAGTTAGGAAACTCTACACAGACTACAGCCAAAGTTCCTGCCCTGACGATCCTAGCGAGGGTGGGGCCTGACTGGGCGTTCTGTACAGCATGCTCATACTCGACATGCGTCACAATATATATATATATATATATATATATATATATATATATATATATATATTAACAACCTTGATGTAGGAATAACTAGCAAAATCAGTAAATTTACAGATGACACTAAAATGGGAACACTCCAAATAGATTTAGACATATTACACGAATGGGTAGTAATCTGGCAGATCAAGTTCAATGTAGGTAAATGCAGTGTAGTAAAATTGAGTAAATCGATAGGAAATGCAGGATACAATTTCGATAACGTGGATATAACTAACTCAAATAATGAAAAAGACTTGAGAATCATCGTCAACTGTGATTTGAAACCAAGAAATCAATGCATCAGTGTTCGAAATAAGGCAAATAGAGTTCTGGGATGTATATCTAGAAGTGTGAGTAACAGAACAGCAGACGTAATCTTGAAATGTTACCTAGCGTTAGTGAGGCTACATATGGATTATGCTGTTCAAAATTGGAGTCCCTATTACATAATGAACATAGATTCCTTGGAGAGAGTACAACTAAGAATGACAAAAAATAATCTGTAATATTAGAAATCTTCCATATGAAGACAGGTTGAAGAAGCTAGGCTTACATTCGTTAGAAAGACGCAGAATTATATATCATATGATAGATATGATAGAGGTGTTCAAGGGGGTAAGTGAGATAGGCTAAATACAGGGGATATGAAAGATGTACTGAAGCTCAGCGATAGCTAGAAAACTCAAACAAATGGTTTCAAATGGGATACTTTTCGTTTCAAGAAATATAGGCAAATGCTGGTTTGGTAAGAGCTGTATATACCTATGGAACAGGCTACCTAGCGCCATAGTGTGATCAAGAACGATAGAGAATTCAAAATACAATTAGATAGACATATGGACAAGATGGGTTGGGAGAAGAGGGATCTGCCTTGTGTGGGCCAATCGGCTTTATGCGGGCTCCCATTTTCTTATGTTTTCTTATTCTTTTCTGTGTATGAAGGAGACACATGGCAGGTTACTAAGCTATAATACCATATACATATCTCTCTTATTGATACCTTTCATCCACTTAAAACACCTCTATCATTATTTCCTCTACATATTCGTCTCTCTAGCAATATGATAGCAATATTAACTAATAAGTCAGTCAGTCACAACTAATAATTATTATAATGTTTATAACACACACACATTATATTATATATATATATACCCACTAACCATATATTTGTGGGCGGGTGCCCAACCCCGAAAGGGGTTGAAATAGGGGAGCTATCCCCCCGCCAAAGGCGGCTTTCTAGGGCCTTTCCTAGCTGATGCTGAGAGGATTGGGTTCTAGTCATATGGTGATGGGCTGGTCTATCAGAGTGAGAACTGAGCGAACTCTGCCATACCCATAGCTTACTCCAACTGTTCCTTTTACTTATGTATTTCCTAGATCTCAAGTGACGGCGTCATTTCCGTGGATTGACCTCCCAATCTACCAAGATTGGAAGCCAAAGCGTCACATTTTTCCTTTGCCCCTCAACTTTCTCTTCATAATTGCTGAGGGGCACAGGGCCCTGGGTGGGGCTTTGGTTTCCCGGGCGTTTCCGCACCCTCCTCAGCTCCCCGCCATGGAGTGGCTTCGGTCACCCAGGCTTTATTGTGGTAGGCAGGGAGGGTTCTGTGGGGGCGCTCGGTTATGGCCTTGGCCTTGCTCGGGGCCTTGGGGCTGTTCGGCCAGGCAGCTTGGGGAACAACAACAACAACAACAACCATATATTTGTAGGTAATGCAATTAATTAATCAATGTGGTCATCCCTGGGACCCGAACTCTGGAGACACACACGGAAAATTTTATGCACAAAAGGCCTCACATAACCTTTTCCGTGACTCTCGTGATTTTGCCAATCACTGCATGTCATGTTTCCCCAGTGCCCAGCAGTTTTTTTCGATCCCCTCTCTCCATCTCAATTTTGTTGCCACGCTTTCCAACTCTGCGTTGGGTGTGAGAGGGATCTGCCTTGTGTGCGCCAAACGGCTTTCTGCAGACTCCCACATGCACGCACTCTCGCATACACACACCTTAAACACATTATATATATAATATATATATATATATATATATATATATATATATATATATATATATATACGGTATATATACCGGTATATATATATTCACTTTTGGGGAGAGGAGATAGTACTAATTAATAGTAGTTGCTAAAATATAACTGTAAGGATATTGGAGTTGGACATTATAACTGTAAGGATATTGGAGTTGGACATTATTGAATTTATATAATAATGTTTGGTACTAGGGTACAGTCTTTCTTCTATTCAACTGCTGAGCTCTGGAACTCTCTCCCGCAATCAGTCTTTCACTCTTCCTATGACTTAAATTGCTTCAAACTTCGTGTGTACGCACTGTGCCCTTGTACAGAGCAAGAAGCTGAGCAGGGGTAAAGAACTCCTTGAGGCGGTTGAGCACATCTAGCTTCTGGGAGGCTGCCTTAGCAAGACTGGTAATATGGTCCTTCTAAGTAAGAGCAGAAGAAAAAGAGACACCAAGAATATTGAGAGAAGATGAATGATTGATGTTTGTATTGTTGAAGTATAAGCGATAGTCTTCTGGCGGTTCCGGACGGGTAGTAAGATGGAGAAATTGGGTTTCGGGAGCATTAAAAGCAACAAGGTAAGGTGTTCTGCTTTGTAATCTGCAAATTCGAAGTGGTTAAGGTATTCCCCATCTGTATGTATTCCTTTTTTTCATGAACACATTCTAAAGATCACTTGAAAACCGTAGGTGAGATCGTGTCGCCCCGTCTCACTCATTTCCCAATCTTTATCTTCCCTATGTCTGTATGTAACCTGACCATGGCAGATATATATATATATATATATATATATATATATATATTATACAACACACACACACACATTTTCATTTACAAGTGGACAAGGATTCACTATTAAAAGCACCTACCCTGCCATGTATAATTCTACTCACAAACATACAACCACATGCTCACACACACACTTACACAAACACACCTTTATATTCACAATCACAGAAACATTTCGTACTTTCATTCACAAACCCATTCGTAAATATTTCCATCCACACCGTTACCATTCATTTGCACACACACACACACACACACACACACACACACACACATAATATTCTTTTTGTGATTAACATATTATTTTTGTGATTTACAGGCATTAATTGTACCATATTGCTAACAAATATTTTTTGTTACTGTACTGTATACTGTTTTCCAGTTTTTTCACTAGGCTACATTAACCCTTTCCCACTTTTTTTTTTTTTTTTTTTTTTTTTCCCAGTAAATTTTGTAACAAATTTCTAGTCCATTTGTGATTTTCAGGCTTTAACTGTGTCATACTGCTAACATATTTTTTTGTTTTTTTCAGGCATAAATTGTGTTCTATTGCTAACATATTTTTTGTGATTTACAGGCATATTAATTTTATCATATTGCTAACAAATTTTTTTGTGATTTTCAGGAATTAATTGTATCACATTGCTAACATACATTTTTTGTGATTTTCAGGCTTTAATTGTACCATTTTGCTAACATAAATTTGTGTGATTTTCAGGCATATTGTGATTATATCGTCATGGCGCCGCAACGAACCTGCACGAGTTGTTCCGGTAAATTTGGCCCTACCATGTTTGTTGATACTGATGTCCAAATTTGTAGATTTTGCCAGCTCCGAGAGAAGATTGCGGATGAATTGAATGCAGCTCACCGCAAGATCGATGCCCTGACTACGAAGCTTGAATCCCTTCAAGAATTTGCCACACTCAACGTAGGAGTGCCCTCGGCCCAAGAGACCACTACTATGTCAACCGCCATTCCAGTGCATACAGTACTGGTACCCACACCAGCAGCTACCTTAGATGTTGCAGATAATAATAATGACTCTACTCTCACTCCACCCCAGGACAACTTTCAGTTAGTGAGAAACAATGTCCATCCCAGTACCAGTACCAGGAAGGTCATCCCGACAACATGCCAAAACCGTTTCAAAATTCTGGCTATTGACGAGGAAGAGGAAACGGAAGAAGTTCGGCTTGTGGGCGACTCCATGGTCCGTGGCCAACTAACCGAGTTCTGCGCCAGGGCACCCAGGACCAGAAAGCGATTCTGTATCCCAGGTGGCGGCGTGGACGACATTGTTGCGGCTCTGGAAGAGGTTTCCAGGCTCGCCCCCGCAAGCACTACGTACGTCATCCACGTTGGATCTAACGATGTCCAACGGACGCGGTCAGAGGAACTACTTTGCAAATACCGGCGGCTGATCAGGTCCTTCAAGGAAAAATCTAATAGAATCTTAATTTCAGGAATTGTTCCCCGGATTGATGTAGAAAACCGATTCTACAACATAGCTACCAGTACAAATCGCCGACTAGCCAAACTCTGCAGGGAGGAGAACATCGGCTTTGTCGACACGTGGGATAATTTTTACTATGATAAATCTTTGTTTTCAGGAGATGGTGTACATCTCAATGAAGTAGGAGCTGCACGTCTTGGTCGTCTGCTGAACGATGCAGTCAAGGATTTCCGTTCAAAAAACGGGGTCAACCAGACCCAAGACAGGGTAGTGTAAGTCAAATACGAACTGAAAATTCAGACAATGCACAATCAGTAACATCCAACTCTAATACTCTTAAGGTGTTTTATGTAAATGCTCGTAGCATACGCAATAAATTTTCAGATCTAGAGGAAATCGTGTTTACAGAACATTATGATATAATCGGCATTACAGAATCTTGGTTAAATACGGAAGACAGAGACTTTTTAGCCGAATATACGCTTCCTGGTTATACAATGTTTGAGAAAAGTCGGATCAATAGAAATGGAGGAGGAGTTCTGTTTTTTATAAAGGAAAGTCTTAATCCCGTCTTAATGTCAAAACCTCAAATTGCGAATATAGACATATCTTACGTACTATTAAATAATAAACGAGGAACTAAAATAACACTAGCTTTATTATACAGACCCCCATCTCAATCAGTGCAAACTGACAGTGAAATTTATGAACAAATTGCAGAAATAACTAACATACAAGATACCGTAATTCTTGGCGATTTCAACTTACCCGTGACTAAATGGGGCGATATTCTTACTTCACACTCTGGACACGACCTCTATGCTAACTTGCAAGAGAGTTCACTTTTTCAATTTGTACAATCTCCGACCCGTGGTAATAATGTGCTTGACCTTGTACTCGCAACAAAAGAAGAATTAATAGAGAATTTGAATGTTGGTGATGAATTCAGTAACAGCGACCATCGTACGATAACTTTCACTTTAAAGTTTACTAGTAACAAATCAAATAGCAGCATTGAGAAAGTCCCTAATTTCAAGAAAGCAAATTTTCATAAACTTAAATCAAAACTTAAAGAAACTGACTGGAGCTTTCTGACTAACAATAACGACATAAATACATCTTGGTAGTGTTTCACAACCACTTACCTTAAGGCAGTGCAAGACTGCATACCATCGAAAATACGGTGTCCAGGCCAAAATGATAAGCCCAAATGGTGGAATAAAGATATTTCAGACTGTCTGCTTGCTAAAAAATTTGCTAATGATAGATTAAAATCCTCACAAAATGACGAAGAACGGGTGAAATTTGTAGAGCTACGACGCAAAGCCAAAAAGTTAATTAAGCAAAGTAAAAAGACCCTGGAGTTACATGTTGCGAATCAAAGTAAAACAAACCCGAAAGAATTCTATAGTTATATCAGAAAGAAAAAAGTAGTTACTTCAACTGTTGGACCGTTAGTCGATGAAAATGGAGAATACACCAAAGACGAAGTACAAATGAGTAATGCCCTCAATACCTTCTTTGCATCAGTTTTTACAACCGAAGACCTCAGTGATATCCCTACACCATCGCCGATTCAGATTGATAATTCAGATGTTCTAAGCAATATCACCGTTACAGAGAGAGAAGTATTGAATTGTTTAGATAAACTCAAGGTAAATAAAACGCCTGGACCTGATACAATCTCACCTAGAGTTCTAAAGGAAGCTAAGGATGAGCTCTCCAAACCACTGACATTGCTATTCAATGAATCCTTGCAGTCTGGGACTATGCCTGATCAGTGGAAGCTAGCCAACGTAACACCGATATTCAAAAAAGGCAGCAAATCCCTACCCAGTAACTATCGTCCAATTAGCTTAACCTCAACTGTATGTAAAATGCTAGAAACGGTCATAAGAGACAGACTCGTAAATTACTTAGAGGCAAATAACTTACTTAAAGATACTCAACACGGCTTTCGTAAAAAACGTTCCTGTTTAACAAACCTCTTAGACTTCTTCCACGATATCTTCAACCTCTACGATGAGAGTAAAGCTGTAGATATTATATACCTTGATTTTCAAAAGGCCTTTGACAAAGTTCCCCACAAACGATTACTGCTAAAACTAAAAGCGCATGGAATACAAGACGGTGTGTTGAAATGGATAGAAAATTGGCTCAGCGACAGAAAGCAAAGAGTAGTCATAAACGGTAAGGCATCTAAATGGACCAATGTAAGTAGTGGGGTACCCCAGGGATCGGTACTAGGACCAATTCTCTTTCTAATTTACATCAACGACATAGATGAGGGTCTCACCTGTACAGTCTCGAAATTTGCTGACGATACAAAAATTGCAAATAGCGTACTCTCAAAAGAACAAGTTGACGATATGCAACACAATCTAGATAAATTGTCATGTTGGGCCCAAATTTGGCAAATGAGTTTCAATGCGGATAAATGTAAAGTACTACATATCGGATACCTAAATGAGAAAGCAAACTATTCGATGAATGGCACTCAGCTTAAGAATGTAAACAAAGAAACCGATCTGGGAGTAACAATATCGAGTAACCTAAAACCGAGTCAACAATGTTCAGAAGTTGTTAAGAAGGCAAACAAAATAATTGGCTTTATAGGCAGGTCATTTGAGCATAAATCCAAAGATGTTATCCTAACCCTTTACAATTCCTTAGTCCGCCCTCTTCTGGAATACTGCGTTCAATCCTGGTGCCCTTATTACCAAAAAGATATAAACAAGCTAGAACGAGTTCAACGTAGAGTTACCAAAATGATACCTAGCCTAAAGAACAAACCATACGAAGAGCGTCTTAGAGAATTAAATCTATTTCCTTTAACCCAGCGCAGATTAAGAGGCGACTTAATTCAAGTGTTCAAAATCATCAAAGGCATCGACAATATGAACTGTAGTAAGTACTTCACTATCGACCAATCTAATTACACGCGGGGAAACGGTTGCAAAATTATTGGTAAATCTTTTAACTCACACGAATCTAAGAATTTCTTCTTCAATCGAGTTGTCAACTTGTGGAATGGGCTTCCCCGAGACGTTATAGACTGCAGCACCGTTGATTCATTTAAACTCCGCTTAGACAAATATCTCGCATCAAACCCGTGACTGACTGCGTTTGTAAATGAATAACTTTATTGTATACCCCCCTCAGTTACTAACCCATCTGTCCCCTACTAACTTCCTAATCCTGCCACGGACATTAGTTCTAGGGCAGTAGTTCCCTTTCCAATGTTCCCTTACCCACTCTAAACCACTGTTTGGACACTTGATCCTCAGTATTTTGGAGGACAAGCAGCCTAGAAGGGTCACTAGACCTGTTGTTGCTTGATTTCCTTTGTACTCCTTCCTTTGTACACACACACACACACACACACACACACTGAAGAATCTCAATTTCCCAAGCTTGGAGGAGAAGACGTGTGATGGGTATATAACAACGATTTACAAAGACTTTGTTGTGAGGTAACCTGGTAGGATCAAAGGGCATGTGTTTAAACTAAGAAAAAATAGATGGAAATACGATATGAACAAATTTAGCTATACAATCAAGCTTTGTATACGTGGAACACTTGTGGTGGTATCCCGTAGCCTACCCAGTGTGACTGGGCTGCGAGACACCACTGGTAGTGTCACGCAGCCCAGCCAGTAAGGGTGGGCTACGGGACACCACCAGTGGTGTCCCGTAGCCCAGCCTCACTGGCTGGGCTGCGTGACACCACTGGTGGTGTCCCGTAGCCACTTCGTATTTTTTTTTTTTTTTTTTTCTATATTCCAACTTACTTCCTCTCGGGCATAGGCTGAGAGCCTTAACATTCACCGCTTTACAATGAACAGTGAAGCCCGTGAGGTCTTGTTCCAGTCTAGGGAGTGAGACATGTGAAGCACGTAGAGTACAACGAGCACCTGCCATCTTGCCTTCACATGAGGCACGGTGCTCACTCATGGCCCGAAACGACCCCATCTCTGAAGCCATCTCGTTCCCGTGCTTCACTGTCTCACCCTCTACACTCGGACTCTCACACTTACACACACACAACGCCACCTGTTGAGCAGATAACTCACCAGGCATTGCACCCCTATAGCATATTTTGAATATGGGAATATTCATACAGTGCTATTTAATCAGGGAACAATGAGGGTATTTTATTGACGTTTCGGTGGGCTTTGTGGTAATGCACTGATACTAGGTACAGCACAAATTCCATCCCAATAATATCTTCCCATTGATACATTGGGATTTGAACCCGGGACCTTTGGATTACCAGGCCAGTGGCAAGACCACTCCACCACACCTCCCCTTTATTTAAAGCTTGATGGAAACTGAAATATAATAAATAAATAAGCAAATAATACCGCCCCCAGCTACCATCTTAACTAGTTGGCCGCGTTCCTCTGTATGTCTGTGTGATGGAAGGTTTGTATTGCCAGTCTGTGTGGCTGTCTGTCTGTCTTGTTTATATAGCTCTGTTGTTAGCAAATAATACCGCCCCCAGCTACCCTCTTAACTAGTTGGCCGCGTTCCTCTGTATGTCTGTGTGATGGAAGGTTTGTATTGCCAGTCTGTGTGGCTGTCTGTCTGTCTTGTTTATATAGCTCTGTTGTTAGTCGTATTATGTGTTCTCTCTCTGTCCCCAACTTCACTGACCTTTTTCATTTCGGACTCAACTTTGCCACCTGAGGTCAACTTGTATTCTGGGCTGGAATGTAAACCTTTATGCGTTTGTGTCTATAGCAAGAGATATGTTTTCGCTTGCTATCCTTGGCTCACACTCTCACTCTCACTCTCACTCACACTCACACTCTCACACACACACACACACACACACACACACACACACACAAACACACACTCTCTCTATCTCTCTCTCACTTCTTCCCCTGGTTCCACTACATGCACCTCACTTTTTTCTTCTTCATCCAAACTATCTCTCGTTAACAGCATTTTCCCCTCAGTACCGTTTTGTTTCAATATTCCCCCACCCACACACACTCTCAGTCTCTCTCTCTCTCTCTCTCTCTCTCTCTCTCCCCCTCTCTCTTGAAATCGTCAGCTTTCCTTTGTAGTACTCTATCTTTGGTACAGATAGGTCCAGGCTGCTTGTATGTATCCTTCATTAATGTGCATACGTATCAATGTATTATTAAATTGATTTAATTACTTAAAATGTATTAATCTGCCATCTATATACATGTTATCTATCTACTTACCAATACATCAAATTATATTCATCTATCCATCCATCAATCTTTCTAACCCATCTGCTATCTGACCATCTCCCTTCTCTGTTCTTCCCCTTCCCTCTCATAATCCTGTCATTCAGTGTTCCCTGTGTTTTTCCTTCCTATGACCTGATCCCTTAAACTCTATGCTGTCCTCTTCAATCAGATGGTGATTTCTTTACCTCATTAACCCTTTCTGTACTCGTGACTTCCTTTTTCATTATATTCCTGCAACTATTAGACGATGTTACTCAGCTTAGGAAGGATGTCTACCAATTAAAAAGCTACTGACTATCTCAAACTAACTCTTTTAGCTGCCATACATCCTTCCTAAGCTTCATATAATTGTCTAAATGTAGCTGGAATAAAATATAATGACGTCGCCGGTACAGGAGTTAATGCTGCTGCCAGATGATATCACGCAGCTTAGGAAGGCACTCTAGCAAGCATTGGGCTAACGAACAACTTACTCAACCCTTTCAGTATACGAAAATACATTCAATAAATTTTATTCTGGCTATCATTGGACGATTTGGTTAAGCTTTTCCTTGTTTTCCACGTTTATCCATTAAATGTTACAACTTGAATCTTTACTGATCCCTTCCATCTCTCTCTCTCTCTCTTTCTCCTCGTACTATAAGAGCCACTGACTATAAAGGATCCTTCCATTACACCCTGACAGCCCCATCCCTTCTTCTTCCTCTTCTTTACTTCTTGTCATTCTTGATGCTTCCATTTCCTCCATCCTTTCCTCTCTCTTCACTCCCTCCTCCTTCCCTTCCTTCCTTACCTCCTTGCTCCTCCATCCTTTCTACCTCCTTGCAACCACCACCTCTGTCAGAATGAATATAAACCTCACCTGGTTGCAACATAACCCTGGCCTTGTTCTCTCTCTTCCTATCTCCTTCCTACTAACTACTCACCCTTCCATCCCACCACAACAACAACAACTCCTCAGTTACAACATCCAACATCCTATCCCTACACACAACAAACAACAACAACAACAACAACTCCTCAGCTACAACATCCAACATCCTATCCCTACACACAACAAACAACAACAACAACAACTCCTCAGCTACAACATCCAACATCCTATCCCTACACACAACAAACAACAACAACAACAACAACTCCTCAGCTACAACATCCAACATCCTATCCCTACACACAACAAACAACAACAACAACAACAACTCCTCAGCTACAACATCCAACATCCTATCCCTACACACAACAAACAACAAACAACAACAACTCCTCAGCTACAACATCCAACATCCTATTCCTACAAACAACAACAACTCCTCAGCTACAACATCCAACATCCTATCCCTACACACAACAAACAACAACAACAACTCCTCAGCTACAACATCCAACATCCTATTCCTACACACAACAAACAACAACAACAACTCCTCAGCTACAACATCCAACATCCTATCCCTACACACAACAAACAACAAACAACAACAACTCCTCAGCTACAACATCCAACATCCTATTCCTACACACAACAAACAACAACAACAACTCCTCAGCTACAACATCCAACATCCTATCCCTACACACAACAAACAACAAACAACAACAACAACTCCTCAGCTACAACATCCAACATCCTATCCCTACACACAACAAACAACAACAACAACTCCTCAGCTACAACATCCAACATCCTATTCCTACACACATCAAACAACAACAACAACTCCTCAGCTACAACATCCAACATCCTATCCCTACACACAACAAACAACAACAACAACAACTCATCAGCTACAACATCCAACATCCTATCGCTACACACAACAAACAACAACAACAACTCCTTAGCTACAACATCCAACATCCTATCGCTACACACAACAAACAACAACAAAAACTCCTCAGCTACAACATCCAACATCCTATCGCTACACACAACAAACAACAACAACAACTCCTCAGCTACAACATCCAACATCCTATCCCTACACACAACAACAACAACAACTCTTCAGCTACAACATCCAACATCCTATCCCTACACACAACAAACAACAAACAACAACAACAACTCCTCAGCTACAACATCCAACATCCTATCCCTACACACAACAACAACAACAACAACAACAACAACAACCCGTTTTTTGTCTATGTGTATAAATGAGACAAAAGGCAGGTTGCCTGTAACGAGTGTCTCCCCCAGAGCCCAAAAAGTGACAGAGCGCAAAATTCAAGGGACGTTGGGGTCAAAATGCCTGGATGCATGAAGTATTAAGCAGTTTAAGTCATAGGATGAAGGAAAGATTGATTGAGGGAGAGAGTTCCAGAGTTCACTTGTTGAGTAGAAGAAATACTGAGAACATTTTCCAGTTCTTGGGTTGGTATGCTAGACAGAAGAGGAGTGGGACTGTGTTGAAAGGCGGGTGCCGCTCACTCGTCGCAAGGGAAGTGGTATGCACTGAGAGAGCTCTGAAGAACACTGATTGTTGTAATAGGAATAGAAGAGTGAAAGAGATGCAATACGGTGTGTAGAAAGAGATTGTAGTGAACTAGTAATTTAAGAGGAGGGGAGTTGATGAGGCAAAATGCTTTTGATTCTACTCTTTTGAGAAGTGCGGTTTGGGTGGAGCCTCCCCATGCATGCGAACAATATTCATACATGGGCGCACTGTGCCCTGATACATAGCAAGAAACTGTGTGGGGGTACAGTACCCACGGAGATGGTTGAGCACACCTAACTTTTGGGAAGCCATTTCAAACAAAGTTGGTAATATTGTGTTTCCAAAAAACGTCGGATGAAAAAGATACACCTAGAATATTGAGAGAAGATGAAGGGTTGATTTTGTGTATTGTTGAAGAATAATAGATAGTCTTGTGGAAGATTGTGATGGAGAGATAGAGGGAGGAATTGGGTTTTTGAGGCATTGAAAGTAACAAGATTTTCTCTGTCCCAATCAAAAATAATTCATAGATCAGAAGATAGGCGTTCTATGGCCCTGTCACGTTTGCTTTGGAGTGATAGCATGCTTGGTTGATGTGAACAACTGGTTGAATAGAGTAAGGTAGATTCGTCAGCATATGAGTGTGATAGGACTAGAGGTACAGTTGATGAGATCATTAATGAATATTAGAAAGAGAATGGGAGGCAGGACAGGACACTGAGGAACACCAGAGTTGATAGCCTGATAGGTTGAGGAAGCGAGCGATGGCCATCCACAACTGCAGCTATAGAGTGGGCCGAGAGGAAATTATAGACAAAGGCACAGATAGAGGGATAGAAACCAAAGGAGGGTAGTTTGGAAATTAGTGATTTGTGCCAGACTCTATCGAAAGGTTTTCAATATGTCTAGCGCAATAGAAAAATGTTCACCAAAGTCTCAAAAGGATGATTACCAAGAGTTAGATAGATAAACAAGAAGATCACTAATAGAGCAGCCCTTAACACCTACTGTCCCAGCGACGTACGTTGGCCGACAGTAAAAAAGTAAGTCGTCAGTACCAGCAACGGATGACGTTCGTCCATAATATGCGGTCGTTTTAACTGCCTGCATCGAGCGGTACAAGGTACCACTACTTGTACAATCTGCTATAAGACATTGGCAACATTTCTCAGCTTATATCCAATCTCCCACAGGCTAGGAAAGTCAGTATTCCTCCATCTATTTAGGTGGAAGGACGTATTCTCTCGATTCTGAGGCCATTTTGGCCACATTGCCTGGGACTGGAGGGTACATTTATGATAATACCCTCTGGTAGAGTAGGGGTTAAGGAAACCGTACTGGTGACCTGAAAGTAGATTATGGGAAGATAAATGATTAGGAAATTTTGAGTTAAGAATAGTTTTAAAGACTAGAGATGCAAGAAATGAGAGAAATTGGACGATAGTTGGAGGGTTGGGAGCGGTCACCCTCCTTTGGGACATGGTGAATATGAGCAAACTTCCAGCAAGAGGGAAAGACATTAGAGGACAGACAGAGACGAAACAGTTTGCCTAGGCAGGGAGTCAGCATGGAAGAACAATTTTCTAGTTAAACAGGAGGAACACCATCTGATCTGTACGCCTTCTGTTATGACCGGGGCTCGTATAAAACAAGGGCTCTTAATCATTGGACTAGAAAGGCACACAGCCACAACGGTAACACTAGATCCAACCCTCGAACTTATAATGCCGGCGCACAAAAAACACCTATACCCTCCAGAGTTAAATCTGCAATAACGGGGTATCCTATAACTCAGTATAAGTGCACTACTACTACAGGCTGATGATCTCTGATACAGCCTGATCACAACAACATACAATTACGTTAATAAGGTATACAAGGACAAGATAGAGATCTTAATTAAATTACTGCAATGATTTAATGCAAACTAGCAGAAGGTATATTTAAAGTTACTCTAAACAATAATGAACTGTCACTCCTATACTAAAGAAAGTGAACGAAAGTCCCAAAGCATCGAGCAGGAATCTTCTGAAGAAAGTCTGATGCTGGGGTAAGATGATCGTATCGGATTTTGAACTGTTATATAAAGCAGGGTCAATATAGGACAAGTGTAGAGACAGACAGTGTCAACTGACACGGGAATAACGATAAATGCACACTAGTATTATCTCCAACAACAAAAGAAGTCCTTCGTCAGGCAACTCAAAAAACCTGCTCAGGTTGTGCAACTCAACAACAACCAAGGCTTACGGTCAACGTGAATAAGAATGCTGCATACATAACATAAGAGTTTATAATTCTAAACGGGTGTCTGCTTGGCTAATAAAGTCTAGCTGGGATGTCGGAGGCTAGGAAACAATGGCTGAGCAAGCGGCTCGTAGCCTAACGAGGTCCTTAAGGTTGTGCGGCCAAATTACGTTAATTGACGGGGTGCTCTCTTGAGAGATCCAGATCGCTAGTATCTGGTGCGTTCTGCCAAGCTGCAGGCGTCACAGCCTCCCCAAGATATTAGACGCTCAATCATGAGCTCCATATCTGACAAGCAGAACGGCGACAAGACTCGCCACTCCTAATCACTTCGCAATAAAGAAGGCAAAGCTCAGTTCTCATCAACACAAAATTACAACCCCTCCCAACACAATAGCTTAATTAATTCACACTGCTATGCTCCTAGAGCGAGGTTCTACTAGCCCAGCCTTCTGAGAGAAGCATAGGTTCGACTCAGAACTTTAGCTATAACATACTTTAACAAAAATTAACTATTTAAGAAAGAGTTTTTATAGTATTTTAATTTTTAGTATGTTTATGGCGGCTGCACTTACAGGGGCAGCCTGATTTTTCTCCACTTTCAACACACACTGACTGAACGGCGAGGGTTCTCCTGCAAACAAACCCTCCCGTGACAAACAATCAGCCAAAACATTATCAGTGCCCTTAGCATGCCACACATCCAACTTGTGTTCCGGCAGCACAACAACACCTGACACTGATAAACTGCCCAGTTCAACACAAGACTGGCATTTCTCTTCGCTCTTTCCAGCAACGGGGCCTGCCAAAAGCCTTTCACTAGTTCTACCTTCGTGATAGGCGATGCAGCCCCGAGGCGGTCTATGGTGTCGTCAACTCTCGATAAGGTATAGGCGTCTGTCAGGGATAATGCACACACACTCTCGCAATCAACACACTCACTGATCTTGCCACTTAACACAGGTTGCAAAGTTACAGGCAACGACCACTCATGACATTCCTTATCCCTCAGACCCTTGGGCAATGGATAGGTGTCTGTCAGGGATAATGCACACACACTGATCTTGCCACTCAACTCAGGTTGCAAACTCACTGGCAACGACCACTCACAATATCCTTTATCCCTCAGACCCTTTTTCCACATGTCGTCTAGCTCTGTTTTCACGACAGGCTTTTTAGCATGATTTATACGGTAGGGAATTAAACTGAGCCTCGCACTGTCTCCAGCCTCCATGTCGGATTCTACCCCATACATCAGGCCTGGAGAAGCAACAAACATGTGGATGCACTGCCACAGCCTAGTAAACAACTTATCTCGCAGAACATGCCTAGTGCGCTCCCACAACCCCGCCGAGACCGCAGCTTCTAACCTGTAGTCTCCCTCCTTCTCCACCTTCGTCCCTAGAAAAGCCAGGTCATGAGAGGGACAACCAGTACCACCTGTGCAGTCACTCCCATAGTTCATTATTACTAAGGCTTCCCCGCCGATACCGTACATGCGCACCCCCGCATTCCTTACGACTACATCTGCCTGCGCAGCATCACCGCTTCTAGCGACATGGCCAGATATAGTCGGTCTATGGTAGGGCTGTTGCATTCGACTAGAGCAGCATTGGGAGGCTATACGACGACCGGGCACATCCACTCCACAGCCAATCTCACCAATCTGCTCAATGTCCTCCTTCTGACCACCACCCTTGGCAGCCATGGGTCGACCTTGACCTGACAACCATGTCCAAGCATCGTCGCCCACCTTGAACCACCGAAACAACGAGGCTAACGGTCTCCCAAGATTCACGTGACCTGCCCGCGGAACATCTTGCACCGCCTGAGTTGTGAGGCTCAGGGGCTCGGCACGACCAGTGGGGTATGAACCGAGCTGGTGCTGGAGCGCTGCACACTGCTGCTCAGGCAGGTGCTCTAGCACTTCCACAGCCACCAGACTCGTGTCCCCCGCCCACTGCTCCGCCGAGACATGATAATCCCTACTCTCCTCCACCTGTGCCCTACTCTCCTTCTCCACCTTGGCCGCTGCAGACCAATGCAGGGACAGTAGGCTGCTCAGGTGGTTGCCTCACAAACTCCTCCAACAGGTTCACATGACATGTTTCCCCGTCCTCGTGTTTGATCTCGACAGCACCATTACCACACTTCTGAACTTCCGGATCCTTCAACTTCAGTTTACAAATATCTGAGGGAACCAACCTGTCTAAATGCTTCTGAAGCAACCCAAGTCCTCCCCCAATATCAAACTGAGCAACCCTTTTTTCTCTCTGTGTGTAACGTTGCTGCCTCGGAGTCTCTTCCTGCCCTACCTCCTCACTAGCTGTGACAGGTCCTGGGGCTTCTCCAGACTCCAACAATGGTGCCAATACTGAGTTGCCAAGAAGAGCTGCTGGTACTAAACTCTCCAAACTATTACCAACATCAGCCGTCTTCTTCCAACCGTTCCTCCGCTGATCAGAAGACTGAGGAATAGGCTGTGACACTTTGGATGCAAGAGGTCTTGTAACAATGCACGCCCTAGGTTGTACTTGACATTTCTCTACCCACTCCTGTTCCTCCCTACTCACGTCGGCCGGCTTCTCGGCAACGACTAAGGGGGAAACCTCAGAAGTAGGCACCGCAAAGTCGTTGCCGAGAAGGAGGTCGACGCCCCCAACAGGCAGGTTCTCCACAATTCCCACATCCAACTCTTGTGTCACACCATCTACCTCCAGCTCCATCCTGACCAATGGGTATGACCTGATAGCATTGATACCTTACACCACAACCACCCGTGCCGTGTTTATTGGTCTACCAGTAAAGTTCTTCATTAACACCTTACGAGCGGCCTAGGCGGTATATAATATGTAGCCACCAGCGGGGTGTTTTTACCCAAAATAGGGCTGTTTACGTTATCATTTTCATGCCTAAATAAGACCCAGAGCGTAAAACAAGTATCTATCCCTGAAAGGGCATAAACAGAGCTTTCCAATGACACCATAACGATCCTTTTATGATGGCTAGTTTTCTTGCAACAACCGCGCAACGCGAGTGCAAAAAGCATGTAATTCGGCACTTTCCCCATACAATTCCGTATGTAGTGAGTGAGAGAGGGAGGGAGGAGGTGGGATTAGTGTCAGTAGGTTCGCCGCAGTGGTCTGGAGCAGTCATACGCTCGCTACTCTCCTGCCACCACTTGTCTCTCTCTCTCTCAGCAACATTACGTGCTGAAATTGCCACACGACCTATGTCGAGCGCCGCCAGATAGTCCAGATTTATTATACTCGACTTATGTTGCGCGCCGCTAGTTATGGGTTAAAGTCTGAAAGGCACCCGTGTCTCGCAACAGCTCAACTCCATGCTTCTTACCAGCCCACTTCACGCAGCCATGCCCTCGATGGTCACAAAAACATCGCGGACAGGGTTCGAGCCTTCCGGATTCTTCTCCACTGGCTGTGTCTCAGCCTCTGACGTTATACCCCGGGCAAACTCAGACGACTTCGGGGACACCCCAATGTTGCGAGCCAAAGACACAACTGCATTAGGTAGCTTGCTTGGACAGGCTCTTGCAAAATTCCCCTTCTCATGACAATGAAAACACTCTAACTCCCCCTTGGGCTTCCCATGAGGTGGGGAAGGGCACTGACCCTTCTTAAACGGGACGGTACTATGTTTATGGTCAGTTTTGGTGTCGTTGCTCTTGTTCTTAGTGTAATTATGTGTATCAGTGTTTCGGGGAGGGGGAGGGTTACGCTCCTTATTGCCTGCATCACTTCTCTGTGCAAGACCGCACCCACGAATCAAAGATAACCAAAGGTCAGCCATCTCAGCTGCCTCCTGAAGAGTTTTCAGGTTCTTTTCTTTAAGATTCAACGTCAGATCGCCGCCCGTACACTTGAATTTTTGTTCTAGAAGCATCAGTTGTTTCAACTCCTCAAACGTCGATGCCTTCTCAGAACGCAGCCAGTTTCTAAATGCATCGGACAGATCCCGGGCATGCTCAAGAAAGGTGCACTCACGACCCTTCGTTACACCCTGGTACTTCAATCTGTACGTCTCTGGTTGTAACTCGTATGCCCGCAGGACAGCCTCCTTCAGTACCTCATAATCGATGCACGACTCCAAGGGCAACGCATCATATGCCTTGAGTCCTTTGCCAACCAATCTAGAGGAAACAAGGGCTGCCCACTTAACCTCAGGCCATTGGTGCTCCCGGCACTTCTTCTCGAAACGCATACAAAATTCAGTGACACCCGACTCATCAAATACAGGGACCAACTTGAGCAGGTGCGATAACGACTGATCAAGACCTCGATTCCCAGAACTGAGCCGCTGCCCTGTCGACTCCACCCTAGACTTCTCAAGATCTATGTCTGCACAGTACTTCGTAGACTCAACCTGAAGCTCAGCCTCACGTAAGGCCCTTCTCTCCTGAACCTCAGTCTCATATCTGGCCCTTCTCTCCTCAGCCTCAGTCTCATATCTGGCCCTTCTCTCCTCAGCCTGAATCTTAGCCATCTCAAACTCCCGCTGCTGCTGCTCAGATTCCCGCTTCTGCTGCAGCTGCATCTTAGCCATCTCAAGCTGGAAGAGCATATCTGCAGTTAAACCTTGAGGAGGAGGAGATGCAACAATTGGAGACTCACCCAAGTGCAAACCACGCTGCCAGTGACTATCGGCCTGCTGGACCGTACCCGGCTCCGGAGCCCGAGGGGGCGCCATGGTAGGAGTCGAGTGGAATGGGGGCTGGGCCGAAAGTGCCCCAGCTCCCGCTCCAACCGAAGCCCCACGCACCCCGCCGAGCACACAGGCCACCAGGTCACCTCTCGACATGCTGCTTGTGCCCACATGCCCCATGACCGTGGCCAAATACTGGAGACCATACCGATCAATCCCCGACACCCGGTCAACAGTAATAGGTAACTCCAGAAACTTCCTTGCATCCTCCTCACTTGCTATAACTCTAATGTCATCTAACAAAGCCCACTGCTGCACCTCAGCTTCTGTTTCCCGTACTGTGTCCTCACTGTACACTGATCCGTCGTCCGACATAGTGTCCACCGAAAATTCTCAACGTTTATAAAAAAAAAAGTACCTAAACTCTTATGCAGCACTATTCACTCAAAAATACAAGATGCTCGAAGACTCTTAAGTGTTATACAACTTGCCAAAAAAATTCCACGTGTCCACTATATTCCTTTAAACAAAAACAAATGACCACAACTCCTGCAATATTTCTCTAAGTTCACAAAATCCTAAGCAAGGTCGCCATTTGTTACGACCGGGGTTCGTATAAAACAAGGGCTCTTAATCATTGGACTAGAAAGGCACACAGCCACAACAGTAACACTAGATCCAACCCCCGAACTTATAATGCCGGCGCACAAAAAACACCTATACCCTCCAGAGTTAAATCTGCGATAACAGGGTATCCTATAACTCAGTATAAGTGCACTACTACTACAGGCTGATGATCTCTGATACAACCTGATCACAACAAAATACAATTACGTTAATAAGGTATACAAGGAAAAGATAGAGATCTTAATCTAATCACTGCAATGATTTAATGCAAACTAGAAGAAGGTATACTTAAAGTTACTCTAAATAATAATGAACTGTCACTCCTATACTAAAGAAAGTGAACGAAAGTCCCAAAGCATCGAGCAGGAATCTTCTGAAGAAAGTCTGATGCTGGGGTAAGATGATCGTATCGGATTTTGAACTGTTATATAAAGCAGGGTCAATATAGGACACGTGTAGAGATAGACAGTGTCAACTGACACGGGAATAACGATAAATGCACACTAGTATTATCTCCAACAACAAAAGAAGTCCTTCGTCAGGCAACTCAAAAAACCTGCTCAGGTTGTGCAACTCAACAACAACCAAGGCTTACGGTCAATGTGAATAAGAATGCTGCATACACAACATAAGAGTTTATAATTCTAAACGGGTGTCTGCTAGGCTAATAAAGTCTAGCTGGGATGTCGTAGGCTAGGAAACAATGGCTGAGCAAGCGGCTCGTAGCCTAGCGAGGTCCTTAAGGTTGTGCGGCCAAAATACGTTAATTGGCGGGGTGCTCTCTTGAGAGATCCAGATCGCTAGTATCTGGTTCTCTCCTGGCGACCCTCTCAAAGTCAAAGCAAATGAGTTAGCACAGTGTTGGGTGGCAGAGGCAAAAGCCCTCACTCGCAACACAGTGCTAAACTCACAAGGTACACAGTCAGAAAAACCACCTAGGCTTCCCACGTCTCCGTTGCGATTGTACAGGTTCAACAAAACCTAGTACACATTGGAAATCACAACAACAATGGCCTCACCCCAGTCTAGCATTAAATAGCCCAGCAGACAGCCAAAGAATAGGTAGGGAGACACCGTGAGTGTGTCGAACCTCTACAGACAAAATGGTAACCCCTCCAAAATGCCTAACTAAACATATAATATCTGAGAGCTTCAGCATATAATACGATGGCCGATATATGAAATCGTGCAGAACCAAAGGGGAGTTATGATATTAAATAGAGAGGAAGAATGAGAGGTAAGAAGTTGAGAGAGAGAGAAAGTGCTCTATAGGTAGAATACAAAGGAGAACAAAGGAGAACAAACTGCAACAGACGTATTGGTCCTTACGGGGCAGTCTGGATATCTAAAATACTAATCTACTGACTACGAGGTAGAGAAAAGGATAGCAAAGAAGAAGGCTCCTCCCCACCCACCACTCCCTCCAGCTAATGCTGGCATGGAAACAGACAGGAAAAATACCATGCAGTATTGAAAAACTGACACGGAAATTCGGACAGGACAGGGAGAAAAAAGAAGTTGATTTGTAATCTAAGCTAACTCTATTTATTACAATTCTGAAAGGGAACAGATGTATGAAAATCAATATACATTGTGGTATGCGTTGACATTTCGTTGCGCGTTATTCTGAAAGAAACTGTGTTAATCGGGGGTTATTTGCCATGTGTTTATCCAGATGGTTCTTAAATGTTTCGACAGTATTACAGTTTACAATGTTCGAGGGTAGTCTGTTCCAATTATTCACAACGCGGTTGAAGAAGAAATGCTTCGCTTCGTGAGAATGAAAACGCTTGCCTATAATCTTATAACCATTGTTTCTCGTGTTTGCTTGATTGATCGTAAATAATTCGCTTACATTTAGGTTGCTGAATCCCTTGAAGATTTTGAACACCTCTATGAGGTCACCTCTCATTCTGCGCTTTGTTAAGCAAAACAAATTTAGTTCTTTTAAGCGCTCTTCGTACGGTTTATTACGCAATCTAGGTATCATTTTAGTGACTCTGCGTTGCACCCTTTCAAGTTTATTTATGTCCTTTCGGTAGTACGGTGACCAGAATTGCACGCAGTATTCGAGATGGGGACGCACCAATGAGTTGAATAGAGTAAGTATGATTTTTTCTGATTTGAATTTGAATGTTCTGCCGATGAAACCCACCAATTTATTAGCAGTTTTTATTACCTCTGTACACTGTTTACTCGGCTTCAGGTCACTTGATATTATAACTCCCAGATCCTTTTCATTATTTGTATTTGATAGTTGAATGTTGTTCATTGAGTAATCTTTTTTAGCGTTGTTACCACCGATGTGCAATACTTTGCATTTTTCTATGTTGAATTTCATTTGCCATTTTTCTGACCAGTTTTCTAAAGTGTCTAGGTCACCTTGTAGTTTTTGCCAATGTACTGTTGAGGTTACTTTATTAGTAATTTTTGTATCGTCAGCAAATTTCGAAATTTTGCATTCTATTCCTTCGTCTAAGTCGTTTATGTAAATTATAAAAAGAATAGGACCTAATACCGAACCCTGGGGAACGCCACTATTTACTTTGCACCAATCTGATTCTTCACCATTTATTACAACTCGTTGTTTACGGTCTGAGAGCCAATTTTCGAGCCATTTCAGAGTTTTTCCTGTTATGCCATGAGCTTTTATTTTGTCAATTAGTCTCTTGTGGGGTACGGTATCGAAAGCTTTCTGAAAATCGAGATATATTATATCAACTGCTCTATCCTTATCATATGATTTGTAAACATCATTGAAGAAGTCGAGTAAGTTTGTTAAGCATGAACGTTTATTTCTAAAACCGTGCTGAGAATCTTTTATTAAATTATTTTCTTCCAAATGTTTTACTATTTTGTCCCTTATAATGGTTTCCATTAATTTGCCCGTTACCGATGTTAAGCTAATTGGTCGATAATTGCCTGGAGAGGACTTATTTCCTTTTTTGTATATGGGCGTCACGTTAGCTAGTTTACATTCGTTTGGAACTATCCCAACATTCAATGATTTGTTGAACAGATTTGCGAGTGGGTTTAATAATTCGTGTTTTGCTTCTTTTAGGATCCTTGGGGATATTTTATCAGGGCCTGGGGTTTTATTAACTTTCAAATTGTTGATTGCGAACAGGATATCGTCTTCATAAATCGTAAAGTTTTGGAGCTCAGTGCCATTTGATTGATTCGTAGGGGTAGGTCGGTTACCGGTAGTATCTTCCGACGTGAAAACTGATGCAAAATAGTTATTAAGGATATTCGCCATTTGTACTTTGTTATCTGTATGATCTCCATTTTCCGCAACAAGTGGGCCTATTGTTGAAGTTACCGTTTTTCTGTTTCTTATATAGCTGTAAAATTCTTTCGGATTGGACTTGCTGGAGCTGGCAATATGAAGTTCCAGATTCTTCTTACTTCCTTTGATGAGATTTTTGGTTGTTCGACGCAGTCTATCGTGTTCTAATTTATCGCTATTATTCTGAGTTGCCTTATATTTTTGGTATGCCTGCTTTTTTACTAAGAGGATGTTTTTGATTTCATTATTCCACCATTTTGGCTTATATTTGCCTGCTGGGCGCCGGTTTCGTAGAGGGATGCTTGTATTTATTGCTTTGTTTAGGTTATTAGATAATATGTTCCATAATCGATTTACATCGTGAGTTTCAGTCATTTCACTCCAGTCAGTATTGGCAAGATGCCTTCTAAGTTTGTTAAAGTCGGCCCTTCGATAATCTGGTACTTTTTCCGTGCTCACGTTTTCTTTGTCATTATTTACTTTAATGTTAAAGGACACTATCCTATGGTCACTAGAGCTAAATTCCGGTCCGATTTTAACGCTATTTACCAGTCTTTCATTTGTCGTTAGAATAATATCCAGAATGTTATTTCCCCTCGTTGGGTGTTCTACGTGTTGATAAAGGGCACTTTCCTGAAGATTAGCATATAGATCATGTCCCGCGTGAGCATTTAGTGGTTCGCCCCATGTTGTGACTGGCAGATTGAAATCGCCAAATATTACTGCTTCTTCCTGACAACTTATTTCCGCTATTTGATCATATAGTTTCTCGTCAGTATCGGGAAGAGAGAGAAGAGAGAGAAGAGAGAGAGAGAGAGAGGAGAGCGAGAGAGAGAGAGAAGAGCGAGAGAGACAGAGCAAGAGCGAGAGAGAGAGAAGAACTAGAGAGAGAGAGAGAAGAACGAGAGAGAGAGAGAAGAACGAGAGAGAGCGAGAGAGAAGAACGAGAGAGAGCAAGAGAGAGAGAGAGCAAGAGCGAGAGAGAGAGCGAGAGAGAGAGCGAGAGAGCGAGAGAGCGAGAGAGAGAGAGAGAGCGAGAGAGAGAGAGCGAGAGAGAGAGAGCAAGAGAGAGAGAGCAAGAGAGAGAGAGAGAGAGAGCAAGAGAGAGAGAGAGAGAGAGCAAAAGAGAGAGAGAGAGAGAGAGCAAAAGAGAGAGAGAGAGAGAGAGAGAGAGCAAGAGAGAGAGCGAGAGAGTACAAAGGAGTACAAAGGAAATCAAGCAACAACAGTTCTACTGACCTTCTAGGCGGCTTGTCCTCCAAACACTGAGGATCAAGTGTCCAAACAGTGGTTTAGAGTGGGTAAGGGAACATTGGAAAGGGAACTACTGCCCTAGAACTAATGTCCGTGGCAGGATTAGGAAGTTAGTAGGGGACAGATGGGTTAGTAACTGAGGGGGGTATACAATAAAGTTATTCATTTACAAACGCAGTCAGTCGCGGGTTTGATGCGAGATATTTGTCTAAGCGGAGTTTAAATGAATCGACGGTGCTGCAGTCTATAACGTCTCGGGGAAGCCCATTCCACAAGTTGACAACTCGATTGAAGAAGAAATTCTTAGATTCGTGTGAGTTAAAAGATTTACCAATAATTTGCAACCGTTTCCCCGCGTGTAATTAGATTGGTCGATAGTGAAGTACTTACTACAGTTCATATTGTCGATGCCTTTGATGATTTTGAACACTTGAATTAAGTCGCCTCTTAATCTGCGCTGGGTTAAAGGAAATAGATTTAATTCTCTAAGACGCTCTTCGTATGGTTTGTTCTTTAGGCTAGGTATCATTTTGGTAACTCTACGTTGAACTCGTTCTAGCTTGTTTATATCTTTTTGGTAATAAGGGCACCAGGATTGAACGCAGTATTCCAGAAGAGGGCGGACTAAGGAATTGTAAAGGGTTAGGATAACATCTTTGGATTTATGCTCAAATGACCTGCCTATAAAGCCAATTATTTTGTTTGCCTTCTTAACAACTTCTGAACATTGTTGACTCGGTTTTAGGTTACTCGATATTGTTACTCCCAGATCGGTTTCTTTGTTTACATTCTTAAGCTGAGTGCCATTCATCGAATAGTTTGCTTTCTCATTTAGGTATCCGATATGTAGTACTTTACATTTATCCGCATTGAAACTCATTTGCCAAATTTGGGCCCAACATGACAATTTATCTAGATTGTGTTGCATATCGTCAACTTGTTCTTTTGAGAGTACGCTATTTGCAATTTTTGTATCGTCAGCAAATTTCGAGACTGTACAGGTGAGACCCTCATCTATGTCGTTGATGTAAATTAGAAAGAGAATTGGTCCTAGTACCGATCCCTGGGGTACCCCACTACTTACATTGGTCCATTTAGATGCCTTACCGTTTATGACTACTCTTTGCTTTCTGTCGCTGAGCCAATTTTCAATCCATTTCAACACACCGTCTTGTATTCCATGCGCTTTTAGTTTTAGCAGTAATCGTTTGTGGGGAACTTTGTCAAAGGCCTTTTGAAAATCAAGGTATATAATATCTACAGCTTTACTCTCATCGTAGAGGTTGAAGATATCGTGGAAGAAGTCTAAGAGGTTTGTTAAACAGGAACGTTTTTTACGAAAGCCGTGTTGAGTATCTTTAAGTAAGTTATTTGCCTCTAATGGTGGGTTCACACATTCACATATATTGCTCCCGTCAGCTCCCGTCCGGCGTATCGCAAAGACGCGAGTAGTTTCTGCCGATGAACGCCCGTTCTTCCACGTCTATTGCACTTCCCGACAGACTTAGCGTAACGGGGCCAGTGTTACGTCAGACGTAATGGAGGCGTAGTGAACTACGTACGTGTTTGCGACGTGCGTAGGCATAGCCCCGTTCAACCTAATGGGCTGCCCGATTTGCGGGAACACAGGCCACGCCCATGCCACACCCCCACACGACCGGCGTAGCTGAGGCCGCACGTCGTGGGATTTGTTAGGTCGTACCTGGACCGGTTCCGGCCAATCGTAGGCACACCCCGTCTGACCAAACACAGACAAAGACAGTCTTTGTCAACCACGTCTGTCGGGGTTGCTATCTGGGAAGTACAAAAGGGCATGAATGACCACACCTTTCCCATTCCCACTCATTCCTCTGCACCATGAACAACATAACGGAATTCATCCTGGAGGAGTTCAAATATGTGAACTCCTTAATCAAACCGGAGATTAGGCATAACACGCGGCTCATACAATGCATCATTGCCTACATAGATGTCTTAAAACTACTTGCAATAGCAAACTCCATCCATCAAGAGGAACAAAAGAAGAAAAGGACCAAGAGGACAGTGTGGGTGTGGCCATATCTACAACGGAGGCCTGAACATGGCCATTATGAGAACCTCATGCAAGAGTTGGCCAGAGAATGTCCACTACTCTACAAGAACTTCACCCGGGTAGACAAACAACTATTTGATGAGATTGTGGAACGTGTCACGCCCATCATTCAGAGGAAACCTACGTTCTGGCGAAAACCCATTGCTCCTGGGCTGCGGGTGGCCATCACCCTACGTTTCCTCGCGTCAAGGGGACAGTCAAGGGCGTCAAGGGGACAGGCGAGGTTGCAGGCGTCAAGGGGACAGGCGAGGTTGCAGGCGTGGGGCCAGGTGGTGAGATTGAAGACGTCTTCAGACTTCTCTTGGTAGCCTTGGTAGCCATGGTGACAGGGCAGGACAGGGGAGCGTGCAGAGGGTGGCAGCAGAGAGTGGCAGCAGAGGGTGGCAGCAGAGGGTGGCAGGGTGGCAGGCAGGGTGGCAGGGTGGCAGGCAGGGTGGCAGGGTGGCAGGCAGGGTGGCAGGCAGGGTGGCAGGCAGGGTGGCAGGGAGGGTGGCAGGGTGGCAGAGTAGCAGGGATGGTGTTGGTCGTCGTGGTGTGGTGTGAGGTATGACGGCAGTAACTCCCGCTGTCCTTATATACCCCCCACGTACGACATTGCCGCGGCTTCCCGGCAACGCGCAGTGCGGCGGCGTTGCCAAACGCACGCATACTTCCACGTTCGACGAGAACATTCTACGATGGACGAGACCAGCTCTCGTCTGACATGGTAGCTGCTACGTCCGACGATGCTGCTCTGGTCAGACGACAGTGGTGGCCAGGTCGGTCGTAACTTTTGCCGTCTTTTGACATACGTGAGGGCGAGCCACGTTCCTGATTGAACTCGAATCAACAACCGCGCGGCCTTGGCCGCACCCACAACATTCCGGACCCACGTGGGCTACTCGTTTCTACTCGCGCCATGCGCGAGTACCCCCCCGACTGACCGTAATTTCATATAAGTTTTGCGTATTATGCCATTACGTTTTACGTAATCGGTTGCCAACTACCAATATACCTTCGTTTACAACAGACGGGAGCTGACGGGAGCAATATACGTGAATGTGTGAACCCACCATAAGTGATTTACGAGTCTGTCTCTTATGACCGTTTCTAGCATTTTACATACAATTGAGGTTAAGCTAATTGGACGATAGTTACTGGGTAGGGATTTGCTGCCTTTTTTGAATATCGGTGTTACGTTGGCTAGCTTCCACTGATCAGGCATAGTCCCAGACTGCAAGATTCATTGAATAGCAATGTCAGTGGTTTGGAGAGCTCATCCTTAGCTTCCTTTAGAACTCTAGGTGAGATTGTATCAGGTCCAGGCGTTTTATTTACCTTGAGTTTATCTAAACAATTTAATACTTCTCTCTCTGTAACGGTGATATTGCTTAGAACATCTGAATTATCAATCTGAATCGGCGATGGTGTAGGGATATCACTGAGGTCTTCGGTTGTAAAAACTGATGCAAAGAAGGTATTGAGGGCATTACTCATTTGTACTTCGTCTTTGGTGTATTCTCCATTTTCATCGACTAACGGTCCAACAGTTGAAGTAACTACTTTTTTCTTTCTGATATAACTATAGAATTCTTTCGGGTTTGTTTTACTTTTCTCTCGCAAGAGAGAGAGCAAGAGAGCAAGAGCAAAAACAGAGAGAGACAGAGAGATATGAGAACGAGAGAGCGAGAACAAGAATTAAAGACGTAGTGGGCGTACACGAAACAAATAATAATAATAATAATTCGCAGTAAAATATAGCGAGCCCCCCTGAAGCAGCTTACGTATGTATGCTATCTCTGAGCCGACCGCTGCGGATGATCTGGGCTATGCTTTGTTAAACTCAAGACAGGTGGGTGGAGAGAGAGAGAGAGAGAGAGAGAGAGAGAGAGAGAGAGAGAGAGAGAGAGAGAGAGAGAGAGAGAGAGAGAGAGAGAGAGAGAGAGAGAGAGAGAGAGAGAAAATATAACACCCGGGCAGAGAAGAGGTGGAGGGTATCGTTGGAGTAGTGATGCCGATACTGATAAGCGTTACACACCCACGACCACCCAGAGGAGTTGATAGTGGATGTGGGGTGGGAGGTAAGAGGAGAAGATAGGAGAAGAGAAAAGAGGAGATGTGAGACAAAGAGAGGGGATAAGGGTAGGCAGAGTAAAAAAACAGAAAAAACAAAAAATACAAAAAATACAAATAGGAAAAGTGGGGATCGGGCCTGAGCATATAGATAGATAGATAGATATATAGAGTAGACAGTAAGAAGAGATAACGGAAGGGAAGAGAGGTGGAGAAAAGAGAAGAAATAGTGGTGTAGACAGAGAAATAAGAGCTAACAAACACAGAGACAGAGAGAAGAGGAGAGGAACAGAGTTAAAGTGAAGGATGGGAGTAGATAAATAAGAGAAGTGAAGAGTAAAGAGAAGCGGGAGAGAAGAGAGATAATGCAGTACACAGACATACCAGTAGAATAGAGTAGACAGAGATAACAGATAAACAAGGGGACAGAGGTAGAATGATAAGACAGAGGTGAAGAGAAGATAATAGAAGAGACAAGATAAGACAAAGGAGAAGAGGAACAACAAACACACATACCAGTAAAGTAGAATAGAGTAGACGGAGAGAACTGATAAAGCAAGGAGATAGAGGGAGGGAGATAAGACAGCGGTGAAGAGAAGATAATAAAAGAGAAGAGACATAAGAAACAGACAGACCAGTAGAATAGACAGAGAGAACAGATAAAGCAAGGATATAGAAGTAGAGTGGAGGGTGGGAGTAGAGAGAAGAGGAGTAGTACACAAACATAAAAGTAGATTAGAGTAGAGTAGAGAGAACGGATAAAGCAAGGGGATAGAGGTAGAAGGGAGGGTAGAAGTAGAGAGAAAATAAAAGAGGAATAATAAATAAACATACCATTAGAATAGAGTAGACAGAGTAGACATGATAAAGCAAGAGGATAGAGGTAAAATAGAGGATGGGAAATAAGAGCAAATTGAAGAGATAAGAGAAGAGGAATAATAAACAAACATACAAATATAATAGAATAGAGTAGATAGAGAGAATGATAAAGCAAAGGGACAGAGGTAGAGAGGAGGGAGGTAGTAGAAAAATAAGATAATGAAGAGAAGAGAAGAGAAGATAATAGTGAGAGAAGATAAATAATAAACAAACATACCAGTAGAATAGAGTAGACAGAGTAGACAGAATAAAGCAAGGACACACAGGTAAAATAGAGGATGGGGGGTAGAGAAGTGATGCCGACACTGATACGTCGGGTTTATTGGCCAAGTCACACCAACAATTAAGGGAGGTTTGGTTTTCTCTGGACCACCTTCTTCCTCATATTTCGCCCCATCAGGTTTGAAATATTTAGACATTCGCTCCATTAGTTAGGCGATTTAAAGACTTCTTGAGTTAGTTAGGTATAAAATAAATTCCTGGAGAGCAATAGCGAGTCTGTAATTTAGGAGGAACCGGCCTTCGGCCCGAAAATTTGTCTACCGAAAATTGTAAAAATTTATCTATAACGGGGTCTTGGGGTATTATTTTTAAAGCTTGGTGGAGGTCTTGGGAGGAAACTATAACAATAATACAAAATATATACAGTAAATAAATAAACTAATCAATAACCCCTACCCCCTTAATGTCCAAGTCACACGTACACTTAAACCCGGTGTCACACGAGCACTGTATCGGAGTCACAGTATCCGAGTCTAATCGTAGCTGAAATCGTGTCTACTATATGATCAATTTCGCTTTTATTAGTACTGAATTATTGATCTTTGAAACTGCTAATCGTGGAAAAGTAAATTTAATATCAGAATAATCAACACAATCAATCACAATAATATAACATGGATTGGATTCCAGTCCCCGATAAACTTGATTGTGTGATGGCGACTTTATTCCTAAGACTCCCAATCGGTATTTTTATTCCCCTATTTGTTCACACACACACACACACACACACACACACACACACACACACACACACACACACACACACATTCACGGTGGCCGAGCGCGCCTAGTACTCTGTATTGGGAGCGCTAGCTCTGGTGTCGGGGGTTCAATCCCAGGCGCCGGCAGGGGAAGTTCTCTCAAAAACTTTCCCTGGCCGTGAAGGCAAGATCTGGGCGGATCGTCTCGGGGGACCCACAAAGTCTCCTGCCCACGTCCTACTCCCTTGGGAGTATGTAGGCGCTCTCGTTAGCTGCCAGGATCAGTCTGTTGATCCATTAGGATAAGATCTAGGTTAAGTCTGTGTATTTTCAGCCCCATTGGCTGCCGGCTTGAAATAAACCGATTATTATTATTATTATTACACGTAACTTGACCTTTCTACCCAGCCCACCCAAGGACAGATGACAGTAGGGCTAGACAACGACAGAGATAGAGGGCGAGAAGCGTAAGGATAGATACCTAGATGGGTAGATATAGTTAAGATGGTCAGATACACTTAGATGGGCACAGATTGGTGGGAATATATAGGGCTAGATGGATAGATATAAAGAGATGCGGAGATTGGTTGTTGAAATTATGGGTAAGTGTGGTTAGATAGACAGGTATAGCTCGATGATCAGCAGCAATAGTAAGATAGATAGATAGATAGAGACAGATAGATAGATAGATAGATAGACAGATACAGATACTCAGACTCAATATTTTATTTCGTAAAAGCTACATAAAACTTTGTACATAGTAAGAGAATTGTGAAGCACAATTATCTCATAGTTGGTTCACGGCTTTGAATAAAAGTCATTATAGATTTTACTGCGTCAATGTCATTTTTCATTAAACATTCGATATTATAAATATTCAATAAAATATTCTTTACTTCCTTCATAGACAGATAGCTAGATAGATAGACAGATAGATAGATAGGCGACACGCTTGCCTACATAGGAAAATAATGCTCCATGGGTAATAATGCTCCATGGGTAATAATGCTCCATGGGTAATAATGCTCCATGGGTAATAATGCTCCATGGGTAATAATGCTCCATGGGTAATAATGCTCCATGGGTAATAATGCTCCATGGGTAATAATGCTCCATGGGTAATAATGCTCCATGGGTAATAATGCTCCATGGGTAATAATGCTCCATGGGTAATAATGCTCCATGGGTAATCACAGAATCCTGAATAACTCAATTAATGGAATACAAAGGATAATAACTCAATGGAAACAATCTGGTAATATACCAACCACTTAAGACTCGCACAGATCCTTCCTAATCTCAGTAAAATCGCCATGAAATAGACGACATCAAAAGTAAATGTGGCATCTGCTTTAAGGGGGGGGGGGGGGACCGTTTTTTTTTTTTTTTTTATCTTTCTCTCCTTCCCTGGCTTGTATCCATTCGGCCCCATTCAGCCAACTGTTTTAAGACGTTTATCCCCATCCAGGTTTCGATTTCTTCCTGGCGAGCGATAGCGAGCCAGCATTGTATGGAGGAATCCGGCTTCGCCGGAGAAATTTTTCTATCGAAAAATTTACAAATTTAGCTTGCTGTCAAAACAAAAATATATATATGCTGGCTCGCTACCACTCGCCAGGAAAATATTGACACCTGGATGGGGGTAAACGTCTTAAAACAGTAGGCTGAATGGGGCCGAATGGATAAAAGCTAAAGAGCGAGGGAGAGAAAGAGAAAAAAAAGCGAGGTGGGTTCCCTTAATGAACTAATAAGCACAACATATGAACTTTCCTCCTCTAATTAACCCCTTCTGTACCAGCGACGTCTTTCTATTTTTATTCTGGCTTTATTGTGACGACTATGTGCAGCTTTATTGTGACGACTATGTGCAGCTTTATTGTGACGACTATGTGCAGCTTTATTGTGACGACTATGTGCAGCTTTATTGTGACGACTATGTGCAGCTTTATTGTGACGACTATGTGCAGCTTTATTGTGACGACTATGTGCAGCTTTATTGTGACGACTATGTGCAGCTTTATTGTGACGACTATGTGCAGCTTTATTGTGACGACTATGTGCAGCTTTATTGTGACGACTATATGCAGCTTTATTGTAACGACTGTGTGCAGCTTTATTGTAACGACTATGTGCAGCTTAAGAAGGATCTGTGGTAGTATAAAGGTTTAAGGGAGAGCGTTCCAAGCCTGTTAATTGTGGAAGGACCTTTTTAAACTGAACCAGATCGTCTAATAGTAGCCAGAATAAAGTTAAAAATACGGCACCGGTAATGAAGGGGTTAAGGGGAGGTATAAAGTACAAAATACGGCACCGGTAATGAAGGGGTTAAGGGGAGGTATTAAGTTAAAAATACGGCACCGGTAATGAAGGGGTTAAGGGGAGGTATTAAGTTAAAAATACGGCACCGGTAATGAAGGGGTTAAGGGGAGGTATTAAGTTAATAATACGGCACCGGTAATGAAGGAGTTAAGGGGAGGTATTAAGTTAAAAATACGGCACCGGTAATGAAGGGGTTAAGGGGAGGTATTAAGTTAATAATACGGCACCGGTAATGAAGGGGTTAAGGGGAGGTATTAAGTTAATAATACGGCACCGGTAATGAAGGGGTTAAGGGGAGGTATTAAGTTAAAAATACGGCACCGGTAATGAAGGGGTTAAGGGGAGGTATTACGTTAAAAATACGGCACCGGTAATGAAGGGGTTAAGGGGAGGTATTAAGTTAAAAATACGGCACCGGTAATGAAGGGGTTAAGGGGAGGTATTAAGTTAAAAATACGGCACCGGTAATGAAGGGGTTAAGGGGAGGTATTAAGTTAAAAATACGGCACCGGTAATGAAGGGGTTAAGGGGAGGTATTAAGTTAAAAATACGGCACCGGTAATGAAGGGGTTAAGGGGAGGTATTAAGTTAAAAATACGGCACCGGTAATGAAGGGGTTAAGGGGAGGTATTAAGTTAATAATACGGCACCGGTAATGAAGGGGTTAAGGGGAGGTATTAAGTTAAAAATACGGCACCGGTAATGAAGGGGTTAAGGGGAGGTATTAAGTTAAAAATACGGCACCGGTAATGAAGGGGTTAAGGGGAGGTATTAAGTTAATAATACGGCACCGGTAATGAAGGGGTTAAGGGGAGGTATTTAGTTAAAAATACGGCACCGGTAATGAAGGGGTTAAGGGGAGGTATTAAGTTAAAAATACGGCACCGGTAATGAAGGGGTTAAGGGGAGGTATTAAGTTAATAATACGGCACCGGTAATGAAGGGGTTAAGGGGAGGTATTAAGTTAATAATACGGCACCGGTAATGAAGGGGTTAAGGGGAGGTATTAAGTTAATAATACGGCACCGGTAATGAAGGGGTTAAGGGGAGGTATTAAGTTAATAATACGGCACCGGTAATGAAGGGGTTAAGGGGAGGTATTAAGTTAAGAATACGGCACCGGTAATGAAGGGGTTAAGGGGAGGTATTAAGTTAAGAATACGGCACCGGTAATGAAGGGGTTAAGGGGAGGTATTAAGTTAATAATACGGCACCGGTAATGAAGGGGTTAAGGGGAGGTATTAAGTTAATAATACGGCACCGGTAATGAAGGGGTTAAGGGGAGGTATTAAGTTAATAATACGGCACCGGTAATGAAGGGGTTAAGGGGAGGTATTAAGTTAATAATACGGCACCGGTAATGAAGGGGTTAAGGGGAGGTATTAAGTTAAAAATACGGCACCGGTAATGAAGGGGTTAAGGGGAGGTATTAAGTTAATAATACGGCACCGGTAATGAAGGGGTTAAGGGGAGGTATTAAGTTAAAAATATGGCACCGGTAATGAAGGGGTTAAGGGGAGGTATTAAGTTAAAAATACGGCACCGGTAATGAAGGGGTTAAGGGGAGGTATTAAGTTAATAATACGGCACCGGTAATGAAGGGGTTAAGGGGAGGTATTAAGTTAAAAATACGGCACCGGTAATGAAGGAGTTAAGGGGAGGTATTAAGTTAATAATACGGCACCGGTAATGAAGGGGTTAAGGGGAGGTATTAAGTTAATAATACGGCACCGGTAATGAAGGGGTTAAGGGGAGGTATTTAGTTAAAAATACGGCACCGGTAATGAAGGGGTTAAGGGGAGGTATTAAGTTAATAATACGGCACCGGTAATGAAGGGGTTAAGGGGAGGTATTAAGTTAATAATACGGCACCGGTAATGAAGGGGTTAAGGGGAG
>JBAKBP010019457.1:0-44621 GCA_037953745.1 Lithodes maja
GTAGAGGAAGCACAAAGAAGGAAGAGTTTCCCTAGGCAGTGTGACGTTAACCACTCCGTTAGAACCGCATGGCTTGTCCTACAGTGACTCGCTAGGATCGCCAGGGCAGTGGATGTGGCTACAGTTGATGTATTGTTGTATGCTTTATTTCATATGAAAGCTCGTGCCATGGGCAGTCCAGAAAGGCTCTTTGTTTTCGCCCATGTCAAGGCTTTATATATTTAATTGCAAAGTATATGTTTTATCATTAAGTAGTAATGATAGGAATTGAGAGAGAGAGAGAGAGAGTAGAACAGAGTGAGAGGAGGCGCGTAGTGTTTTGCTATACTCGATGACGTCATAGCTGGCTGGCCTCGTGGGGATTCGTTGAGGGAGTTTTTTACCATGCTTTGTGACGTCATGCTTGGCTGGCTTCTTTAGTATTGGTTGGAGGACTTGTTACCGCTTTTTTCCCACGCGGCTCGAGCTAGTGCTAAGTATATATACAGCCTTCTCGCCACTTTCTCGCTCAGATCTGGTTTCTAGAACGCACCCCTCTTATCCCTTGATACCTGTTCACCGCTCTGCACCTGAGAATCTTTTCCTCTGCCTACCTCTCTCTTTTTCCATATCTTTCACCACCTTTTATTAATACTATATCCCCTCTGGTTAACTCTGCAAAATCAGCTTCATGCTGGCCAGTTGTATTGTGCGTTAAGGTCTGATATAACCTATGTATGTTTAGTTGTTAAGATAAGTTGATCATGTGACGCATGTCGAGTATGAGCATGCTGTACAGAACGCCCAGTCATGCCCCACTCTCGCTAGGATCGTCAGGGCAGGAACTTTGGCTGTAGTCTGTGTAGAGTTTCCTAACTTAGTTTATGTGAGCCGTTGTACTATAAGTATTATAAATATGTATTTTGTTTCATCTGAGTCAACGAGTTCTATTTTATATCATTAGTTATAAGTGTTGTGTGTGGGACTTATTTGTAATGATGAGAGGAGAGAGAGAGTATGTAACGGGGACCAGTGAGTGCGCCACGCGGGCAGGTAGGCCTAATTCCCTCCTCCCTCCTCCCTCCTCCCTCCTCCCTCTCAGTGCGTGGGAAATCCTTTGTCGATCCCAGATTGAGAGAGAATATTACATAATGATTGCTAGTGGGCGGTCCTTAGTAGTTGGCGATATGCTCACTAGAGGGCCGAGTATAAAAAGGGAAGTCTAGCCGTATTTTCCTCAGAACTCATCAGGCAGAGCGACTTCTTATATCCCTTGCAACTATATATATTCTTCCGACTGATGTGAACTTTCCCTACTCTCTGTACCGCCTAACTTCTTCTTTTCCTGAAACCCTTTTTAACCTCAATGACCCCTTTGGTGCAGATTTAGTCAGCCAAAGTATTATCGCTTGAGTTCTCACGAGATATATGCCTATTAGAATAGCCTATTTTGGAAGGGATAACTAGAATAGGATTGATTAATGTTTGTTGCACTCGTATATGCATTTCCCTGTGTATGATTATTCATGGTCCTGTTTTCTGCTGATCTAGGTAATGCTAGACTGGGATGAGGCTACTAGAGTTGTGATTCCCTATGTGTATTAGGTTTTGTTGAACCTGTACAATCGCAACGGAGACTTGGGAAGCCTAGGTGGTCTTTCTGACTGTGTACCTTGTGAGTTTAGCGCTGTGTTGCGAGTGAGGGCTTTTGCCTCTGCCACCCAGCACTGTGCTAACTCGTTTGCTTGACTTTGAGAGGATCGCCAGGAGAGAACCAGATACTAGTGATCTGGATCTCTCAAGAGAGCATCCCGTCAATTAACGTAATTTGGCCGCACAGCCTTAAGGACCTCGCTAGGCTACGAGCCGCTTGCTCAGCCATTGTTTCCTAGCCTACTACATCCCAGCTAGACTTTGCTCGGTCAGCAGATGCAGCATAGTATTGAAGCTTTCCTTATGTATGTTATTGTTTATGCACTATTGATTTCATGTGTGGCACGCATAGCTACTTTAGAGATTAGTGGCCCCCGAGCACAATCCTAGTAGGCTATTGCCAGTGCATTGTCGGAGTACTTCTTTTATATGTTTGCCATTTACTACTGTCTATTCTTATAATTGGGGCGTTGTTAGGATGGATTAGGTCATGGCTAATTGGTAGGAAGCAGAGAGTCAGCATAAATGGTACGAAGTCAGAATGGGGAGCAGTCAAAAGTGGTGTCCCCCAGGGATCTGTAATAGGTCCTCTGTTGTTGGTTATATACATAAATGACCTTGATTTAGGTATAACTAGTAGGATAAGTAAATTTGCAGACGATACCAAAATGGGGAGAACAATTGATTCAGATAGAGATATAGAGTGCCTCCAAAGGGATCTAGATACCTTACACGAATGGTCAGTAAATTGGCAGATGAAGTTTAACATTGACAAATGCAAGGTATTAAAGATAGGGAAGATGCATACAAATGTTAAATATAAACTAGCTAATGTGGAATTAGAAAACTCGAATTGTGAGAAAGATCTAGGTGTGTTTGTTAGCAATGATTTGAAGCCTAGACAACAGTGTAAAAGCGTTCGAAACAAGGCAAACAGGATTCTCGGGTTCATCTCAAGGAGTGTGAGTAACAGAACTGCTGATGTTATCTTAAAACTTTACTTGCCATTAGTGAGACCCCATATGGATTATGCTGTTCAATTTTGGTGTCCTTATTACAGAATGGACATAGATTCATTGGAGAGAGTACAACATAGAATGACAAAAATGATCCATAATATTAGAAATCTTCCGTATAAAGAAAGGTTGAAGAAATTAGGCTTACATTCGTTAGAGAGACGCAGAGTTAGAGGGGATATGATAGAGGTGTTCAAGTGGGTTAGTGGGATTAACAAAGGGGACATGACAAATGTACTAAAGCTCAGTGATAGCGAAAGAACTCGTACCAATGGTTTCAAATTAGATAAATTTCGTTTCAGAAAAGATATAGGCAAATATTGGTTTGGTAACAGAGTTGTAGATGGGTGGAATGGACTACCAAGTGTTATAGTGGGATTAAAAACGATAGGGAGCTTTAAGATAAAATTGGATAAGCATATGGACGAGAAGGGTTGGGTGTGAAGGGGGATCAGCAGGGTTGGGCCAATCAGCGCTCTGCAGGCCCCCGTAATCCTGCGTTAATCTCTAACCGTTTCGGTAAGATGATCCTCAGGGTATTAGAGTGTTGAGCCTATAATTGGGCTTTGTAATTGGGGTTGTGTGGGACAGGGATCTGCCTTGCTTAGGCCAATAAAACAGAATACATGGCCGTTTATATAATATATGATTTACAAACACTCGTGAAAAAGCATACCATTATCCATAAACAAAAACGCCAAACATAATTATGTCACTCAAATGTTCAAGATATACTGCCAGATTGAGTTTTACATTTTAGCATTACATTTTACAATGTCTATATCTTTTCCAAAACCCCGTGTAAGTTAGAATGTGATTACAAAGGTTCACGTAATGCAAATATTATCTAAGAAAAATAATTTAGTGTGTATTGGATTAAGATAACGACAATTAATGATGCATTATAAGATGTAAATGACTATGTTTAGGTCGAAACAAAAGATTTAAACACTAAGATAGGATAGGTTAGGTTCTAATAGTTTCAATAAGGATTGTTTTGGATGAGTTACGTTTCCTTTCGGTGAGTTATTACTGATGAGTTAAGGTTTAATAGGTGTGCATAATTAAGGCTTTTAAATGGATAATTATACATCTTATAATATTAAGCTCAGGATTATATCATGTTGTACACAATAGTGTAAAACTGTATAAAACAACAAGAGTAATGCTCAAAACTAAACACGTATGATTTTGAATACTGTTCTGCATATTCGTAATAATTGTTACAGGTTTTCATCAAAGTCTATCTTGTATTAAGTGTAGAATGAGGTGTCTCACATTACATAGCTCGAAAATATGTATACAGAGTTTTCGTATAATTACGAGGCATTTATGCCAGCAGTAATCATTTGACTAGGTGTATGATGCACCATGTGTATTCAGAAGCTGACACGTTGATTGAACGTAACCCTGACTAGCAATGTCAATGCGAAAATAACGAAATTCCCAATTAATTAATCAAACATAATCCAAAGCAATGTGATGTGAGGAGCCAGCATCATGAGAAGACTGGGCCACAAGACTATTAACTATTCTTCAACAATACACACACCAACCCTTCATCTTCTCTCAATATTCTAGGGGTATCTTTTTCATTTGCTAAAACAGCTTCCCCAAAAGTTATGTGTGCTCAATCGTCTCTGTGGGTTCTTCATCCCTACACAGCTTCTTGCTCTTTATCGGGGCACAGTGCGCCCCTGTATTGAGTATTGTTCGCATGTGTGGGGAGGCTCCACACATACCGCACTTCTCGAAAGAGTAAAGTCCAAAGCATTTTGTCTCATCAACTCACTGCCTCTTACAAGTTCCCTACAATCTCTTTCTACACGCTGCAATGTTGAATCTCTTTCACTCTACTATCGCTATTACAACAATCAGTGTTCTTCAGAACTCTCTCAGTGCATCCCTCCTTCTTTGTGGCGAGTGCCAGCCATTCGCCTTTCAACACAGTCCCACTCTTATTCTGTCCAGCTCTCCAACCCTAGAATTGGCAAACTTTCTCAGTTTCTCTTCTAGTCAACAATGAACTCTGGAACTCTCTCCCTCAATCAATCTTTCCCTCATCTTATGACTGAAACTGCTTTAAACTTTGAGTGTCCAGGCATTTCGTCCCCAACGTCCCTTGATTTCGGCTCTGTCACTCTTTCAGCTTTGGGAGAGACACTTGTTACAGGTAATCTGCCTTTTGTCTCTTTCATACCCATAGACAAAAATAATCATTACTAACTCTGACTCTGTTGTATGTGCATCATATTAATTAGTTTGCTAACAATGTAAAACACTACAATCTTATCTTGTACAAGAAGATATAACTGATACATTATTTTACATTTAGAAAAATTATCAATGTATTTAAAGTAAAGGTTTAATGGGATTTGCATGTAAGCAGATTACATCAAATGAAGAATTACAGCAAGATAAAAGTACATTAACCCATTAATGGCAACCGTCCTCAATAGAGGTTTTTATGGTGCACTGCAACCATCCTCAATAGATCCAGAGCATTAAAAAAACTTTAAAACACCCCAGTGGCCTTCAAAACAAAGACATTTGTGATTAGGTGTGAAAATTCCCCTTCATTACTTTCTACCACTCCTGCATATATGTGGCCCAACATTCCCCCCCCCCCCCATCCTCAATTATCAGCTATTTTTATTTCCTCTTAATCCCCCTATTATTGGGTAATTTTCCGTGCAGATTTCCCTTACGCGGTCTCTTTAACACGGGCGAGGCAGCTAGAGATCCTTGCAACACAGAGAATTCTACTCAGAGCCGGCAGTGTCGCTCGAGAGCTCAGGAAGGGAGCATATACGCCGCCCTGGCTCTCGCCTCATGATACGACCGGGCAGCAATAATACATCTTTTTCACCCCCCAAATGTTATTCCCACTTCTTTTATTGCTCTTAAATGTTCATATGTTCATATTAAAAGCAAAATAGGTGCATATGGATAAGTAATAAAAGTATATATGGTACTTATGACGATTTTCGTCAGAATAGAACTAAATACCTTTGCATGGCGGGAGAGTTTGAACCACCATAGCTTCGTGCTTTATGAGTTAATATTTAAAGATAGAGCTTCCACTGGGTTAATCTTCTCTAGTATCTCAAATCTTGAGAAGGGAGGCCGAGACTTTTCAGGTGGTGAGGCATATTATGCATTATAAGAACTCAGTCAAGTTCCTCTGTGGCCAAGTCTGAAGGTGGATAAGTGGGAGTCCCCAGGCAGAACGGTAGCTTGGGCATCAAAGGCTATGCATCTGGCAGCTCTTCAGATAGTGCAGTATCATTTGTAAATGAGGTATGGTTTCTACTACAAGCTATGAATAAGGTGTTAGCAGCCTGTTGTAATCTAAGAACCATTGACGCTAATTGCTAAAAAAAATGCCATTAAACAAAGGACCATATCCAGACTAAGATTTTTTTTTTTCTATGTGAATATATCTATCTATCTATTGCCCGACGCCGTGATCCCCGAAGGGGTGGCCAAGAACGAACTGCCCCCATGCACCTCTGTCCCCAGTCAGTCGACGCCCCTCCCCCCCAACCAGCACCGCCTTCGTTCATATACTTCCTCAGTCCATCCTTCCACCTCTCTTTCGGTCTACTCTCCCTCTCTGTCCCTCCACCTCGCTCTCGTACACCCCCTTAGTCATTCTCTCGCTTTCCATACGTTCCATATGGCCGAACCATCTCAAGTTGTTCCTTTTCACACTTTCCAGCACATCTACCTCCACACCACACCTCCTTCTTACTTCCTCATTAGTCTGTCTATCCCTCCATGTAACTCTGCACGCACTTCTTAAGTAATTAATTTCCACTTCTCTCACTCTTGGTCTGAGTCTCAACTAACGTCCATGCTTCGCTTCCATAAGTCAGTGTCGGGATTACCACACTGTCATGCAAGGACTTCTTCACTTCCATACTGACCACCCTATTTCTTGTTACTGCTTTCAGCGTTCCTACAACCCTCTTCCCCTGTTGTACCCTCTCCCGCACTTCTTCATCCATAGTCCCATCTTTACTCAACACACTGCCCAGATACTTAAAAGAGTTGACGATCTCCATAGCCTGACCGTTTAGCTTCACCTCACACTCTGTGACGTCACCCCTTTTGAAGACCATAACCTTGCTCTTCCCTGCATTTACCTTCAAATTCCGTTTTTCGCACATTGTTCCAAACTCTTTTACCAGACCCTGCAACTCCTATTCATTATCACTCATCAGAATTGTATCATCCGCAAAAAGCAGTATAGGTAGCTTCCACTCAATTCCCTCCCTTTTCAGCGATACACCAACATCCACTGCTCTTGATAGTATTTCTTTCATGACTCCATCCATATATACAGTAAACAACCACGGGGACATCACACATCCCTGTTTCAAACCAACATTCAGGTCAAAGAACTCGCTCTGCTCACTCTCCACACGTACTGCCACCTTTGAACCCTCATACATGCTCTTCACTGCTTTCAGCAACTTGCCATCTACTCCGTATATTCTAAGTACTTTCCACAAACCTTCTCTATCCACTCTGTCATAGGCCTTCTCCAAGTTGTGACGCTCACCGCTTCCCCCAGAACCGCATGGCTTACTCGCTAGGACTCGCCAGGGCAGAGAATATAGCTACAGTCTACCTATCATTGTGTACTTTCCTTCTCGAGAAAGCTTGTGTTGCAGACAGTTCAGAACTGTTCTTTATTTTCGTCTGTCACAATCCTTTCTATTTTATTTAGTCAATTGAAAGTATTGTGTTAAGTAGTTGAATGATGGGAAGGCGAGAGGGAGAGAGAGAGAGACAAGGTAGTGTGACTTGGTAGTGAGTGCGGCGCGTGGCTGGCCCCCTTACATAGGCCTTGCGGGATTCGTTGCCTCCTGCCTAACACTGCCTACTACGCGGCTGCTTACTGGGCGACTGTCGCGCGCCCTCGTGCCATTCTTGCGAACTGGGACTCCAGCCAGGAGGTCCATGGGAATATCCTTGTCAGATCCTTCCCAGACAGCATACTCTAAGCATCTCCCTTGAACTGTCCCACACTCTTGTCTTAGAATCTTTCTCTCCTACTGCCTCTATCATTTCCACTACTTCCTCACCTTTTATTAATATAAATTCCCCTCTGGTTCTCTGCATCCACCCTTGAATTGGTGGCCAGACTGTATTATATGCTGGATCTCACATTTCTTATGTACTAGATTAAGGTTGGAGATAGTCATTGTCTTTTTGGGAGATTGTATTGCTCAGACTGTCTCCATCAATCACTAATGTTTCTACAGGGTTAAATAATGCTAGACTAGGGATCAGGTACCTTGCTGTTGGTGTTTTCAATGTGTGTAGGCTACTTTTGAGCTACACGACACTACGGATTCTGTGGGTTACCTGGGTGGATCTTTTGTCTGTGTACCTTGGAGTTTAGACTGTGTAGTGCGTGAGGGCTGCTTGCCTAATCCACCCAACACTGTTCTAACTCTATTTGCTTTTACTTTTGAGCGTCGCCAGGAGGATACTCGATACTTGTGATCGAGAATCCTCAAGAGATCACCCCTTCATATTAACGTAATCAGGCCGCACAGACCCAAGGTCCACACTAGGCTAGGAGCTGCCTTGCTCCACAAGAATTCTGTACCTTTGCGCATCCCAGTTAGATTTTATTAACCCGGGTAGACATTAGCTGGATTAGATCATATACTCTTTTATGCATACCCATTATTTTTACACAAGCATTTTGAGGTCTAGATTGCTGTAGAGAGACACAACCAGCATAGACCGGTTTTGTTAATAGGAGTACTACTTTTTCGTGGCGAGCATTATTACAGTTGCACCGCTTATAATATTCTTGTGTCCAATAACATTATATGTCCAGCCTTTTTGTGTATTTAGCCTACACGTGCATTGTCCTGCCTCCTGCTATTTTGTGGTTCCATTTCAGATACGTTCTTCTTAGTAGCATCCGACATTATTCAGAAGATTCCTTGTTCGGTGCTTGAGGACTTTACAATACTTTTTTTTCATAAAGGAGTGACAGATATTATTGATTAAAGTAACATTAAGTAAACCTTCTTCTTGTTTGCATTATATCACTCTTGTGATTTAATTAAGTTAACTATCTGTTCCTTGTGTACCATAACTAAGCAACCATAATTATGTTATAGGTAATAGGCTGTTTCAGAGAACATCAGCCTATAGTAGAAGCACATAGATACTGAGAGTTAAGATACCCCGCTATCGCAGATATAACTCTGGAGGGTATATATGTGTTCTTTGTTCGACGGGATTATATATCAGGGGTTGGATCTAGCGTTTCCGTTGTTGTATTTATGCCAGTCTAGTCCAATGTATAAGAGCCACTGATTTATACGAGACCCGATCGTAACAAATGGCGACCTAGCTCAGGATTTGGTTAACTGACATATAATTGCAGGTTATTGTGCAGATTTTTCTCACAGTTTAGGCAGTGAACATTTGTTGATTTTGTGGAATATTTTTTGAGGACATGCAAGAATTATTTTTTTAGCAAAGTAATATAGCACTTAAGCTGTCTCCGAGAATTTTTTTATTGTGAATATTGTGGTATAAGAGTTTGGGGTACTTTTTTTTTGTGTATCAAAGTGAAAAATCTTCAGTGAGCATCATGTCTTATAGCGGATCAGCGCAGGATGAAGACACAGTACGTGATGTAGAAGCTGAGGAGCAGCAGCATGGGCAGATTGTTAACTTGGTGAACAGTGAGGAGGATGCAAGGAATTTTTTACAATGGCCTGTTACTTCCGACCGGTTGGTGGGTATGAATCGGTACGGTCTCCAGTGCTTAGCCGCAGCTATCGGTCATGTATGTACTAGTAGCATGACCAAGGATGACCTGATGACGTGTGTGCTGGGTGGGGTGACTGGCGTACGAGGTAGGGTGAGTGCTCAGAGCCCTTTGGTCGAGCTTCCCCTTCACTCGACTCCCAATCCTCCTATTGGAGTACCGACCCTGAGCACGCTTCCGCAGGTGGGTAGTGACTGGCAGGGTGGTTTGCCCCTGGGGGGATCACCGGGTATTTCTAACATCATTGCATATCCTCCTCCTCCTCAAGGTTTGACCCCGGAGATGCTATTTCAGCTCGAGATGGCAAAGATGCAACAATAGCAGATAGAGCTAGCTAAGATAGAAGAGAGAAAAGAGCTGGCTAGGATGCAGCAACAGACGAGGGAAGCTGAGCTTAGGACTGAACTAGAATCTACAAGATACTGTGCCGACATGGATTTAGAAAAGTCTCGTGTTGAGACGACGGGACAGCGACTCGGTACTGGAAACCGTGCGCATGATCAGTCTCTGTCGCACCTTCTCAAACTGGTCCCTGTATTTGATGAGTCTGGTGTCACAGAGTTTTTCAATAGATTTGAGAAGAAGTGCCGGGAGCATCAGTGGCCTGAAGTTAAGTGGGCGGCCCTTGTGTCCTCTAGACTCCTAGGTAAGGGGCTCAAGGCTTATGATGCACTGCCTTTGGAGTCCTGCGTTGTTTATGAGGAGCTCAAGGAGGCTGTGCTGCGGGCATATGAGCTACAACCTGAGACATATAGGTTAAAATTCCGGGGTGTGACTAAGGGGCGAGACAGTACCTTCTTGGAGCACGCCCGGGACCTGTCCGACGCTATGGGAAACTGGCTCAGATCAGAGAAGACAACTACGTTTGACGAGATGAAACAGTTGATGCTTCTAGAGCAGTTTTATAAGTGTACGGGCGGCGACTTGACTTTAAACCTTAAAGAGAAGAACTCAAGAACTCTCGTAGAAGCAGCAGAGATGGCCGATCTCCGGTTGTCACTAATTCGGGGGTGCGGCTCTGCACAGAGAAACGATGTAGGCGTTCAGGAGTGTTACCCTCCCCCTCCCCGGAATATGGACACACATAAATTTAAAAGCAATGACACCAAGACTGATCACAAACCTAGCACCGCCCCGTTTAAGAAGGGTCAGGAGACTTTTACACCTCAGTATAAGTCCAAGGGGAAATTTGAGTGTTATCACTGTCACAAAGAGGGGCACATGGCAAAAGCTTGTCCGAGCAGACCTCCCACGGCGGCTGTGTCATTGGCTCGCAGCATTGGGGTGTTCCAGAAGTTTTCTGTGTTTGCTGGAGGCATAAGATCAGAGGATGGAGCACCGCCAGTGAAGAAGGATCCGGAAGGTTCGAACCCTGTCCGCGATGCCTTTTGCGACCATAGAGGGCATGGCTGCGTGAAGTGGGGGGACAAGAAGCACAGGGTACAGCTTTTGCGTGACACAGGTGCCTCTCAGACACTCTTGAAGAATTTCACTGGTAGACCCATAAACGCGGCGCGGGTAGTTGTGGTGCAGGGATTAATGCAACTAGGTCATACCCGCTTGTTAGAATGGAGCTTGAAGTTGACGGTGTGACTCGCGAACTGGATGTGGGAATCGTGGAGAAATTGCCTGTTGGGGGCGTCGACCTCCTTCTCGGCAATGACTTTGCGGTGCCTGCTTCTAAGGTTTCACCCTTAGTCGTTACCGAGGAGCCGGCCGACGTAAGTAGGGAGGAACAGGAGTGCGTTGAGAAGTGTCAGGTGCAACCAATGGCGTGTGTTGTAACCAGACCTCTCGCATCCAGGGAGTCACAGCCTAACCAACAGTCTTCAAATAAGCGGAGGAACGGTCACGAGAAGGTGCTGAAAGCTGATACGGTGGAGAGTCTAGTACCAGCAGCGCTTCTCGGGGACTCGGTATTAGCACCGTTATTAGAGTCTGGAGAAGCACCACCACCTGTCACTGAGAATGTAGAGGCAGGGCTTAAAGAGACTCAGAGGCAGCAACGGTATACACGGAGAGAGCAACGGGATGCAAAGTTCGATGTTGGGGGAGGGCATGAGTTGTTTTGCAAACAATTAGACAGGCTAGCTCCCTCAGATATTCGCAAATTGCAGCTAGAAGACCCGGAGGTTCTAAAATGTAGTAACGGTGCTGTCGAACTCGAAGAGGACAGCTACGACCACAAGGTGAAACTCAGGGAGTTTCACGTGGGTCAGGAGGTGTTGATACTACTCCCTCTTGTAGGTCAGACTTATCCGCAAAGTACGCTGGTCCTTATCGGGTAGCAGAGAAGCTCTCGGACTTAGATTACCTGGTGGCCACTCCAGACAGGCGTAAGAGGAATCAGTTATGTCATGTCAACCTGATGAAGGAGTATGTGAGGCGCCCACCTGAGCCTCTCACTGTCCCCGTGATGACTTTCAGCAGTCAAGGTGGAGAAGGAGAACGGGACAGTCATGCGCAGGTGGATGACAACTGGGATTATCATGTTTCTGCAGATCAGTGGGCGGGAAACACGAGACAGGCGGCTCATGAGGCTTTGCAGCACCTACCTGAGCAACAGCGTGTGGCTGTCGAGCGCCTATTCGGTTTATACCCTACTGTATTTGCGGAACACCCAGGCCTCACTACTCATGAGGTGCACGACGTTGACGTCGGAGACCACCCACCCTTCAAATCAGTGCCCTATAGGGTGCCCCCTATTAAACTTCCGGCCCTCCGGGCGGAGTTGGAGTATATGTTGCAACAGGGACTGATCGAGAAGGGGGTGGTAAAGTGGACATCTCCCGTAACGCTGCAACCTAAGCCGGATGGCAAGGTGCGCTTCTATGTTGATTACCGCAGGCTAAACGGCTTGACTCCCACCAACCCATATCCTCTTCCCCGGGTCGATGACTGTGTAGACAAGATTGGCAGGGACAAGTTCTTGACCAAGGTGGACCTGGTAATAGGTTACTGGCAGGTGCCTTTGTCTGAACGGGCGAAAGAGGTGTGTGGTTTTGTGGTGGATGGTGCTACATATCATTGTAATGTCATGCCGTACGGTCTAAAGAACGCACCAGCGACCTTCCAAGGCTTGATGAACGAGTTGGTGGTTGACATTCCGAACTGTACCGTGTACCAGGACGACGTCATTATCTACGATGACGATTTCAAGAGCCACTGTGAATATGTAGAATCCCTATTTAAGAAATTAAGCGAGGCAAACTTGGTGGTCAACCTGGGAAAGTGTGATTTTGTGCGGGCTACCGTGCAGTATCTAGGGTTCATGGTGGGTTTGGGCCAGGTGTGCCCCCCACAGAACAAGATATTGGGTATTAACCACTTCCCCAGGCCGTCACCAAGAAGCAGATCATGAGGTTTTTGGGCATGATTGGTTACTACCGCCGCTTTATAAAGGGCTAATTATACTGTGCTGGCTCCTCTGACGGACCTATTGGCCAAAGATAGAAAGTTTAAGTGGGCACCTGAGTGTGAGAGGGCTTTTTTGCTAGTAAAACACCTGTTGTGTACTCACCCAATCCTCAGGGCCCCGGACTTTAGCCGACCATTCCAGCTGGCAACTGATGCCCGTGGTGTGGGGGCTGGTGCCGTTCTGATGCAATCAGACGAAGATGGGCTGGAGCACCCAGTCAGTTTCTTCTCAAAAAAGTTCAACTCGGCGCAGAAGAACTATTCAGTAGTTGAGAAGGAACTGCTGGCGATTGTGCTAGCGCTCAGGCACTTTGAGGTGTATGTTCCAGCCTATGGACCAGTTGTGGTGATCTACACCGACCATCACCCCCTCAAGTTCCTGAATCAATTCCATAACCGGAATATGAGGCTGACCAGGTGGTCATTAATGTTGCAGGAATACAACCTAGACATACGCCATATTGCCGGTTCTGAGAATGTGATTGCAGATTGCTTATCGAGGGTGGAAGACCCGGGGTAGATCATCACAAGGGTAGCCTCCTACTTTGGTTTGATTAGTATGTTTACGTCTGGTGCTTGTTGACTCGCGTGTGTAGCCCAGCGTATTGGGTCGTAAAGTAGGAGTTTCTGTGTTGGTATAGAAGTAAAAACTAGGCTTGCCCCTGTAGTGCAGCCACCATAAACATATTAAAAATATAAAAATCCTATAAAAACTCTTTCTTTGATAGTTAATTTTTTTTTAAAGTATGTTATAGCAGAAATTCTGAGTTGTACTCCTCTCAGAAGGCTGGGCTAGTGAAGCTCGCTCTTATGAGCATAACTATGTAATTTAATCTATTGTGTTGGGAAGGGTTGTTAATTTTTATAATGTGTTATTTTGATGAGAACTGTGCTTTACATTTCATTGTCGCTGGGTGGCTAGGAGTGGCAAATTTTGTATGGGTTCTGCGTGTCAGATTTAGAGCTCATAGTTGGAGCCTCTTAAAAATCTTGGGTGGGGTGTGACACTCACCGCTTCCCCCAGAACCGCATGGCTTACTCGCTAGGACTCGCCAGGGCAGAGAATATAGCTACAGTTTACCTATCATTGTGTACTTTCCTTCTCGAGAAAGCTTGTGTTGCAGACAGTTCAGAACTGTTCTTTATTTTCGTCTGTCACAATCCTTTCTATTTTATTTAGTCAATTGAAAGTATTGTGTTAAGTAGTTGAATGATGGGAAGGCGAGCGGGAGAGGGAGAGAGAGAGAGACAAGGTGGTGTGACTTGGTAGTGAGTGTGGCGCGTGGCCACGCGCCATAGGCCTCGCGGGATTCGTTGCCTCCTGCCTAACACTGCCTACTACGCGGCTGCTTACTGGGCGACTGTCGCGCGCCCTCGTGCCATTCTTGCAAACTGGGACTCCAGCCAGGAGGTCCATGGGAATATCCTTGTCAGATCCTTGTCAGATCCTTCCCAGACAGCATACTCTAAGAATCTCCCTTGAACTGTCCCACACTCTTGTCTTAGAATCTTTCTCTCCTACTGCCTCTATCATTTCCACTACTTCCTCACCTTTTATTAATATCAATTCCCCTCTGGTTCTCTGCATCCACACCTTGAATTGGTGGCCAGACTGTATTATATGCTGGATCTCACATTTCTTATGTACTAGATTAAGGTTGAAGATAGTCATTGTCTTTTTGGGAGATTGTATTGCTCAGACTGTCTCCATCAATCACTAATGTTTCTACAGGGTTAAGTAATGCTAGACTAGGGATCAGGTACCTTGCTGTTGGTGTTTTCAATGTGTGTAGGCTACTTTTGAGCTACACGACACTACGGATTCTGTGGGTTACCTGGGTGGATCTTTTGTCTGTGTACCTTGGAGCTTACACTGTGTAGTGCGTGAGGGCTGCTTGCCTAATCCACCCAACACTGTTCTAACTCTATTTGCTTTTACTTTTGAGGGTCGCCAGGAGGATACTCGATACTTGTGATCGAGAATCCTCAAGAGAGCACCCCTTCATATTAACGTAATCAGGCCGCACAGACCCAAGGTCCACACTAGGCTATGAGCTGCCTTGCTCCACCAGAATTCTGTACCTTTGCGCATCCCAGCTAGACTTTATTAACCCGGGTAGACATTAGCTGGATTAGATCATATACTCTTTTATGCATACCCATTATTTTTACACAAGCATTTTGAGGTCTAGGTTGCTGTAGAGAGACACAACCAGCATAGACCGGTTTTGTTAATAGGAGTACTACTTTTTCGTGGCGAGCATTATTACAGTTGCACCGCTTATAATATTCTGTGTCCAATAACATTATATGTCCAGCCTTTTTGTGTATTTAGCCTACACGTGCATTGTCCTGCCTCCTGCTATTTTGTGGTTCCATTTCAGATACGTTCTTCTTAGTAGCATCTGACATTATTCAGAAGATTCCTTGTTCGGTGCTTGAGGACTTTACAACACTTTCTTTCATAAAGGAGTGACAGATATTATTGATTAAAGTAACATTAGTAAACCTTCTTCTTGTTTGCATTAGATCACTCTTGTGATTTAATTAAGTTAACTATCTTTTCCTTGTGTACCATAACTAAGCAACCATAATGTTATAGGTAATAGGCTTTTTCAGAGAACATCAGCCTATAGTAGAAGCACATAGATACTGAGAGTTAAGATACCCCGCTATCGCAGATATAACTCTGGAGGGTATAATATTATGTGTTCTTTGTTCGACGGGATTATATATCAGGGGTTGGATCTAGCGTTTCTGTTGTTGCATTTATGTCAGTCTAGTCTAATGTATAAGAGCCACTGATTTATACGAGACCCGATCGTAACAAAGTCCACAAAGGCAACATACACCTTTTGTTTCTTCTCCAGATATTTCTCCACAACACAATTCAGGGTAAAAATCTGATCTACACATCCTCTTCCCTTCCTAAAACCTCCCTGCTCGTTGCCTATCCATTTCTCCGTTCTCACTCTCACTCTCTCAATCACTACCCTACTGTATACCTTCCCTACTACGCTTAGAAAACACATTCCTCGGTGGTTACCACACACTCCTCTTTCCCCTTTGCCCTCATATAGGGGGACTAATATGCCAGTCATCCAATCATCGGGTGCACTCCCCTTCTCCCATGCTAGTTTGCACATTTTCCATACCCATTCGATCACTATCTCACCACCATACCTCAACATTTCCCCACACACTCCATCTGTTCCTGGTGCTTTCCCCAACTTCACTCTTGTCATGGCTTCCCACACTTCTGACCTCCTGATCCCCACCTCCTCCTCCACTACTTCTCTTCTTCTCCCTCCCATACCATACCCAGATATGTTTGCTGGCTCTTCATTCCTTACATTTAGCAACTCATTGAAGTACTCCCTCCATTTTTCGACTCTCTCTTGCTTCTCGGCTAGCATTCTCCCATTCTTATCTTTCACACCCTTACTGTTTCCCTTGCTACCTTCCCTAACTTTCTTGACTTCTTTCCAGAACAGTTTCTTACTCTCCTTTCATTTTACACTCAGATTCCTTCCAAATTCCTCATCTACTCTTCTCTTACTTCCCTTCACTACTCTCTTCACCACCTTCTTACTCTCCACGTACCTTGCTCGTTTCTGTCTCTCGAAATCTTCATTCCCTCTACTACCCAACCACTCTCTATATGCTTTCTTCTTTTCTTCCACAACTATTCTTACCTCTTCTATCCACCATGCTGTACCTTTCACTCCCCTCCCTCTTCTCCTCACTCCACACACCTCCTCACATGCTGCACAGATCTCATCCTTAAACACCTTGCTCATCTCCTCCACTTCCTCCATAACTTCCAGATCGAACCCACCTAGTCGTGTTTCCACTGCTCTCCTGTACCGCTCCCTGACTTCCTCCTCCTGCAACCTCTCCACCCTCCTCACCATTCCACTCTCCTCTCGCCTCCCTCCAGCTCTCCTCACCCACTTCTTTTGTATCCTAACCTTAGCTACCACTACATAATGATCAGACAGACCCCCTCCAATACCCCTATACACCCTAGCATCCATCACAAATTTCTTCATTCGTTCATCCACACATACATAATTTTCAATCAATGACTTTCGTTCCACCACTGTCTCATCCTCCATCGTCCACACCCGTTTCCACGTGTACCTGTGGATCATTCTGTGTCGAACGAAGGTGTTGGCTATCCACAGCCTCCTCCCCACACATACGTCCACAAGTGCACTACCATTCCCATTCACCTCTGATGGTACCCCCCAACCTCCCACCACTCCCTCAACTTTCCTATCACCCACCTTACCATTCATATCCCCAATCAGAAATATTCTTTCGTTCTTGTCAAACTTCTCCAGGCACGCCTCCACATTCATCCAGAACTCCTCTTTCTTTCTTTCAAGTTTATCCTCTGTCGGGGCATACACCTCTATGTGAATGAGGGAGACAAAATGCAGAACTGCCTGCCTATATCGAGTGTCTCCCCCAGAGTTGAAAGAGTGACAGGGCCAACATCAAGGGACGTTCGAGCCAAAATGCCTGAACACACAGAGTTTGAAGCAATTTAAGTCATATGAAAAGGGAAAGACTGATTCTGGGAGAGAGTTCCAGAGCTCAGCTGTTGAATAGAAGAAAGATTGGGAATATCGTTTCACTCTTGGGTTGGAGAGTTGCACAGGGTAGGGGTGGGATAGTGTTGCAAGACAGGTAGTACGTGCTCTACGAAGAGGGGGTGGTATACACTGAGAGAGCTCTGAGGAACACTGATTATTGTAATATTTATAGAATAGTAAGAGAGATGCAACATTGCGGCAAAGTGAAAGGGACTGCAAAGAGTTGGTGAGTGGACGTGAGTTAATGAGACGGAAGGCTTTCTTTTCTACTTTGTCTAGAAGTGCTGTGTGAGAGGATCCTCCCCACACGTGTGAACAATTTTCAATACATGGATGCACTGTGCCCCTGTACAGAGAAAAAAGCTGCACAGGGGTAAAGAACCCCAGGAGGCGGTTGAGCACACCCAGCTTCTGGGAAGCTATTTTAGCAAGAGTGGTAATATGATCTTTCCAAAAGAGATCTGAAGACAAAAAAAGACACCGATAATTTGAAGAGAAGATGAACGGTTAGTGTTTATATTGCTGAAAAGTAGTTCATAGTTTTCTGGAAGGGGGCGACGAGTAGACAGAAGGAGGAATTGAGTTTTGGATGCATTGAAAATAAGTAACAAGGTTTTCTCTGCCCCAATTGGAGATAGTAGAAGGATCACAAGATAGATGCTATATGGCCTACTCACGTGAATATTAAACTCCCTGCTGTGAATAATGTTGTGGAAGTCCACCCTACTAGTTTGGCGATAATAAGACGCTTAATCCTTTTTAGATGTCGATTTTTTTTTTTTTTTTTCTAGGCGAGTGATAGTGATCCTGTAACTTAATTTTTTTTTTATCGAAAATGTGTCAATGATAGCTTTAAAGTGGGTGGGCATTTTATAGTATGAAATATGTCTGGGAAGCCGTTTTTATTAGCCTATGGGACAAATTAATCACATACCTCGTAAATGGCAACATCAAGAAATATCCTCAGAAATAATTACTCAAAATATATTAATAACCCACAAGACATCTGACCAAAATTAATAGTGTTAATACACAGCTGTTTTTTATGGAACATAAAGTATGACAAGTTTATATAAATGAAGCTCTATTATATACTTTTAGTATTGGCCTATATTTTAATTTTCACTAACCTAATCATTTCTTTGTTTGTATTCCTACTCTTTTGTTTTTCTTTCTAGTATTGTTTTTTGTTTTCTCTCTTTCTCGTTCACCACGACCACCTTCATTTTTCTCCACTCACTCCCTTCCCCTCAGGAGTATTGGTTTTCCTTCCTCACAACAATTTTTATTTTGGGATTAGGTTATATTCAATTGTCGAACACTGTGTGGATAGAGAGAGTGGGATACATCGGTAGATACAGACACACGCGTATACACATAAACACATGCTGTGTGTTGCTCTTGTCTTTCGTGGGAAGCGTCAACACACTGTTGGTTACATTGTGATCCTTAGAGAGAGAGAGAGAGAGAGAGAGAGAGAGAGAGAGAGAGAGAGAGAGAGAGAGAAGGGGGGAGGGGAGCATGCAGGACAAAAAGTAAACTTCGAAAAAACAAAATAGTTTATTTAAGAAGTGAATGCATTACGATTTCAACAACATTTCTCAAATGTTAGAACATACAAAGATGTTCCACGTTCCATATTGGACAATATTTAAGAATAACCGCAAACAAAGACCTAAACTACAGCACAGAGACTCCTCCAAGCAATATTCACCATATTAAAATATCGTAAGATGAAAAGAAGTGGATTTTGGAGAGCATCAACCACAGCCTCTCTCTAGCGTCCTAAGTTAAGGTGACAAGGGGGAGAGTGAAGGAAGAGAGATCCGAAAAGAAGAGCACGAAGGGGGAAGTAAATGAGAGAAGGGTTTAGAGGGAAATTTAGAAAAGATTGAATGAGTGGAAATGTAAGCCATGAGAGGATACATGGAATATTGCGCGGGTGGAAGAGTTACTTGTGCCATATAAAAGTTGGTCTACAGTAGATAACAACCTGACAGAAGTTACACGGTTTTCAGTCGAGAGAATAAGGAAAAAAAAAGCGAAGGTATGCATGGCATTTTCTTTCTATTGTTAACCAATATGTACATTCATGCAGGCAATTTCCAAGCCCTGCATGGTTAATCATTTCCAACTGTCTTCATGTACGGCAAATTGCTGGAGGATGTGGAGGGTGGAGAGAGATATATCCTTTCCTTCCACTTTCCATTATGCTCTGGGTTGCTATCTCTACTTGGATTAACTCCCAGCCATCTCGCTGGGATCATAAGATCTGTGTGGTTCTCTCTCTCTCTCTCTCTCTCTCTCTCTCTCTCTCTCTCTCTCTCTATCTACTGTGTATATATGTATATATATATACCCTCTTAGACATTATCTTGCTTCCCATACGTTCCATATGGCCGAACCATCTCAAGGAGTTCCTTTTCACACTTTCCAGCACATCTACCTCCACACTACACCTCCCTCTCCTCATTCCTCATTCGTCTGTCTATCCCTCCATGTGACTCCGCATGCACTTCTCAAGTAACTCATTTCCACCCCTCTGTTAGTGCTCTGCTGGGTTATTTAATGCTAGACTGGGATAAGGCTTCTGTTGTCGTTGTCAGCGATGTGTGTAAGGTTCGCTTATACTTACACGACTTAGACGGTTTCTGTGGTAGCCTAGGTTGTCTTTTTGGTTGTGCCTTTTCCAAGTGCAGCATCGTGTGGTAGGAGGGCATTAGCCTACTACCTTGTCACACAGTGCTGTATCTTTGCTTGACTTTAGAGGGATCGCCAGGGTAGAACCAGATACTTGAGATCTGGATCTACCAAGAGAGCATCCCCGTCATTAACGTAACTTTAATCATACCGCCTTAAGGACAACGCTAGGCTATGAGCCAGTCTTGCTCAGCCACAGTTTCCTAACCTTGATATCCCAGCTAGACTTTATTCGCCTAGCAGACACTAGTTAGGACATGAGCTCTTTATGATATGTATGCATTATTATTCACAGCATTTATTAGTCTAGGTTGTTGTTGAGTTGCACAACCAAAGCAGACTGTTTCGTTGATGAGGAAGCATTTCTTTTAGTGTCGAGCATTACTGCCGTTGAGCATTTATAGTATTCCCGTGTCAGTCAACATTATATGTCCTATCTTTTACTGCATTCAGTCTACACGTATGGTGTCCTGCCTCCTGCCTTTATATAATTTAAGATACGAGCATCTTATGAGCATCAGACTTTCTTCAGAAGTTTCTAGGTCTATGCTGTAAGACTATACTTCACTTTCTTTCAGATAGGAGTGAAGAGTTTATTGTTGTTTAGAGTAACTGTATTGAAGCATCTTTTTATTGTATTAAATCTTGCAGTGATTTAATTGATCTTTCCATAGCTTCCCTTTTATGCATTTTAACGAAACTTGCATCTTGTTTGTTATCAGGCTATACCAGTGTGGGTTAGCCTGAAGTAGAGTACATTTATGCCCAGTTAAGGATACCCCGTTATCGCAGATTAACTCTGGAGGGTATAGGTGTTTTTGTTCGCCGGCATATAAGTTAAAGGGTTTGGATCTAGCGTACCGTTGTTGCATAGTGCCCTATTACTAGTCCAATCATTAAGTGCCCTTGTTTTATTCGTAGCCCCGGTCATAACAAATGTCGACCTTGCCTAGTATCTTATATTAGTAGTGGCCAGGATCCATTTGTGTTATTGCAGTGATAACAAATGGCGACCTTGCCTAGTATCTTATCTTATATGAGCAAGTCGTCATAACAAATGGCGACCTTGTCCAGTATCTTATTTTAGTAGAAACCAGGATCCATTTGTTGATTATTGCAGTAATAACAAATAATGACTTTGCCGGGTATCTAAGGAAGAATTGCAGGATTGTTGGACATTTGTTTTTGAGGAATATTTTGGACACGTGGAATTTTTTTTGGCAACGTAGTATAGCACTTGAGTTGTCTTCGAGCATTTTATATTTTCGAGTGAATAGTGCTACATGAGAGTTTAGTTTTTTTTTTTTTTTTTATAAACGTTGAGAATTTTCGGTGGACACTATGTCGAACGACGGATCAATGTACAGTGAGGACACAGTACGGGAAGCAGACTCTGAGGTGCAGCAGCGGGGTTTGTTAGAAGGCATTAGAGTTATAACTAGTGAGGAGGATGCAAGGAAGTTTCTGGAGATACCTATTACTGTTGACCGGGTGTTGGGGATTGATCGGTATGATCTCCAGTGTTTGGCCACGGTCATAGGTCATGTGGGCACTAGCAGCATGACGAGAGGTGGCCTGGGTGCTCGGCGGGATGCGTGGGGCTTCGGGTGGAGCGGGAGCTGGGGCACCTTCGGCCCAGCCCCTATTCCACTCGACTCCTACCATGGCGCCCCCTCGGGCTCCGGAGCCGGGTACGTTCCCGCAGGCCGATAGTCACTGGCAGCGTGGTTTGCACTTGGGTGGGTCTCCAATTGTTGCATCTTCTCCTCCTCAAGGTTTAACTGCAGAGATGATCTTCCAGCTTGAGTTGGCTAAGATTGATCAACGAAAGCATGAGGCTGAGTTCGAGCAACGACAGCGGGAGGCTGAGCTCAGGATTCAGGCTGAGGAGAGAAAGACAATGTACTGTGCAGACATAGAGCTTGAGAAGTCTCGGGTGGAGTCGACTGGGCAGCGTCTCGGTGCTGGGAATCGAGGTCTTGATCAGTCTTTACCGCACCTTCTTAAGTTAGTCCCTGTATTTGACGAGTCGGGTGTCACTGAATTTTGTATGCGTTTTGAGAAGAAGTGCCGGGAGCACCAATGGCCCGAGGTTAAGTGGGCAGCCCTTGTTTCCTCTAGGTTGGTTGGCAAAGGACTCAAGGCATATGATGCGTTGCCCTTGAAGTCTTGCGTCGATTATGAGGTACTGAAGGAAGCTGTTCTGCGGGTGTACGAGTTACAACCAGAGACATATAGGTTGAAGTTCCGGGGTGTTACGAAGGGTCGTGAGTGCACTTTTTTAGAACATGCCCGGGAACTGTCTGATGCATTGAGAAATTGGCTGAGGTCAGAGAAGGTGACGACGTTCAGAGAGCTTGAGCAGTTAGTCCTTCTAGAGCAATTTTTCAAGTGCACAGGCGGCGACCTGACTTTGAACCTCAAAGAGAAAAACCCTAAAACTCTATAGGAGGCAGCTGAGATGGCTGACCGTAGGCTATCGCTGATTCGTGGGTGCGGGTCTGCACAACGGAACGATGCAGGTAACAAGGGGTGCAACATTCCCCCCCCCCTCCCCCCCGAGTCAGTGATACACTATATAACAATAACAACAAGAGCAATGATATTAAGTCTGACCATAAACCTAATGCCGTCCCGTTTAAGAAGGGTCCGGGCCCTTCCCCACCTCAAGGGAAGCCCAAGGGGGAGTTAGAGTGTTTTCATTGTCACGAGAAGGGGCATTTTGCATGATCCTGTCCTAGCAAGTTACCTACAGCAGTTGTGTCTTTGTCTCGCAACATTGGAGTGTCTTTGAAGTCGTCTGCGTTTGCCCGGGGTAAACGGTCAGAGGCTGGAGCACAGCCAGTGAAGAAGTGTCCGGAAGGCTTGACACCTGTCCGGGATACTTTTTGTGACCATAGAGGGTGCGGCTGCGTGAGTTGGGCTGGTTGCAAGCATGGAGTAGAATTTTTGCATGATACGGGTGCTTCCTTGACATTGATGAAAAACTTTACAGGCAAACCTATAAACGCGGCACGGGTAGTTGTGGTGCAGGGTATCAATGCTACAAAGTCATACCCGTTGGTCCGAGTGGAGCTGGAGGTAGAAGGTGTGACACGAGAGTTGGATGTCGGAATCGTGGAGAAACTGCCAGTAGAGGGCGTCGACCTTCTTCTCGGCAACGACTTTGCGGTACCTGCTTCTGAGGTTCCACCCTTAGTCGGTGCCGAGAGGGCGGCCGATGTGAGTAGGGAGGGGCAGGAGTTGGTCGAGAGGTGTCAACGACAGCAGAGGGCGTGTGTTGTCACCCAATCTCGTGCATCCAATGTGTCACAGCCTATTCCTCAGTCTCTAGACCAGCGGAGGAACGGTCGGAAGGAGCAAGCTAAAGTTGGAAGTTTTGCGAGTTTTGCTCCAGCGGCTCTCCTTAGCGATTTAGTACTTGACCCAGAGGTGAGCTCCGGAGTGGCCCCAGAACCTGTCACCCCTAATGACATGGTTGGGCGTGATGGCACTCCGCGACTTAGTAGTTCCCAGTTGGAGGAGAGTTGTGGGAACGGGGCTATCGAACATGAGGACGGGAAAACATGTCATGTGAACCTGTTGGAGGAGTTTCTGAGGCAACCACCTGAGCAGCCTACTGTCCCTGCGTTGGTCTGCAGCGGCCAAGGTGGAGAAGGAGAGGGGGGCAGTAGGGCACAGGTGGAGGAGAGTTGGGATTGTCATGTCTCGGCGGAGCAGTGGGCGGGGGACATGAGTCTGGTGGCTGTGGAAGCGCTAGAGCACCTGCCTGAGCAGCAGTGTGCAGCGCTCCAGCACCAGCTCGGTTCATACCCCACTGGTCGTGCCGAGCACCCAAGCCTCACAACTCAGGCGGTGCAAGATGTTCTGCGGGCAGGTCACTTGAATGTTAGGAGACCGTTAGCCTCGTTGTTTCAGTGGTTCAAGGTGGGCGACAAGGCTTTGGCATGGTTGTCAGGTCGGGGTCGACCCATGGCTGCCAAGGGTGGTGGTCAGAAGGAGGACATTGAGCAGATTGGTGAGGTTGCCTGTGGAGTGGATGTGCCCGGTCGTCGCATAGCCTCCCAATGCTGCTCTAGTCGAATGCAACAGCCCTACCATAGACCGACTGTATCTGGCCATGTCGCTAAAAGCGGTGATGCTGCGCAGGCAGATGTAGTCGTAAGGAATGCGGGGGTGCGCATGTACGGTATCGGCGGGGAAGCCTTAGCAATAATGAACTATGGGAGTGACTGCACAGGTGGTACTGATTGTCCCCCTCATGACCTGGCTGTTCTAGGGACGAAGGTGGAGAAGGAGGGAGACTACAGGTTAGAAGCTGCAGTCTCGGCTGGGTTGTGGGAGGGCACTAGGCATGTTGTTCTGTGAGATAAGTTGTTTACTAGGCTGTGGCAGTGCATCCGCACGTTTGTTGCTTCTACGGGGTAGAATCCGACATGGTGGCTGGAGACAGTGCTAGGCTCAGTTTAATTCCCTACCGTATAAATCCTGCTCAACAGCCTGTCGTGAAAACAGAGCTAGACGACATGTGGAAAAAGGGTCTGAGGGATAAAGGATATCGTGAGTGGTCGTTGCCAGTGAGTTTGCAACCGAAGTTGAGTGGCAAGATCCGTGTGTATGGTGATTGCAAGAGTGTGGAAGCATTATCCCTGACAGACACCTATCCATTACCCAAGGGTCTGAGGGATAAGGGCTATCGTGAGTGGTCGTTGCCAGTGAGTTTGCAACCGGAGTTGAGTGGCAAGATCCGTGTGTATGGTGATTGCAAGAGTGTGGAAGCATTATCCCTGACAGACGCCTATCCATTACCTAGAGTTGACGACACCATAGACCGCATCGGGGTTGCCTCGCTCGTCACGAAGGTAGAACTAGTAAATGGTTATTGGCAGGCCCCGTTGCCGGAAAGAGCGAAGAGAAGTGCCAGTCTTGTGATGAACTGGGCAGTTTATCAGTGTCAGGTGTTGTTGTGCTGCCGGAACACAAGTTGGATGTGTGGCATGCTAAGGGCACTGATAATGTTTTGGCTGATTGTTTGTCACGGGAGGGTTTGTTTGCAGGAGAACCCTCGCCGTTCAGTCAGTGTGTGTTGAGAGTGGAGAAAAATCAGGCTTGCCCCTGTAGAGCAGCCGTCAAAAACAACATTAAAATTAAATACAAAAAATCACATAAAAACTCTTTCTTTTGATAGTTAATTGTAAGTTGCCAATGTTATAGCTAAAGTCCTAAGTTGAACCTGTCTTTCACTTAGGAGGCTGGGCTCTGTGAAGCTCGCTCTGGGAGCATAGCAGGCTAAAATTATACTATTATGTTTGGGAGGGGTTATAAGATTTTATTTATGCTAAAATGTTGTTTTGTTTATGATTGAGCTTTGCATTTCATTTCTGGCGGAGTGGCTGGTGGTGGCGGGTCTTGTCGGTATTCTGCCTTGTCAGAAATGGTGCTCGCCTAATGTTGAGCGTCCCATATCTTGGGCGGGTTGTGACGCCTACCAGCGTTGGCAGAATCGCCTCCCGTTAGCCGCTAGCGCTCGCCAGGGCAGTGGAATGGGCTACAGTTATCAGAGAATGTTGTTCTTTCTTTCATAGTACTTGCATTGTTACAGACAGTCCCGTGGTGGTCTTTATTTTCGTCTGTGACAACGGGAAGTATTTTATACCATGAGTAGAACATAAGATGCATTGTAGTGAAGTTGAGAGAGAGAACGAGCGAGCAGCGTGGGGGCAGTGAGTGTTGCTTTCCTCCTCCTTCCTCCCTCCCGGAGGAGTTTCCCGCCCCCGTGGCCTTTCTCTCGGTTTTGATTGGCTGGTGGTTCCTGGCGCCTTCTGGGGGCCTGCTGTCTGGTGACGCCTGTATCGGCCTGTGATTGGTCGACCACCATGCCTTTGTGGGATCCTGTGGGTCCCGAGGAGCTACCTTCCTCAGGACAGGCTTGGCATGCATGCTTCTAACATCCCTTTGCATACTCTCTCCCGATCACCCTCTTTACCACTATCTCTCTCTCTGACCTTCTTCTTTTCCATTGCTCCTCACCTTTATTCAATTACTTATCCCCTTGGGTTCTGCATACGGTTTCCATAGCCGGCCCATTGTATTGCATGCGCCGTCCTCTGAGATATTTACATGTACTTAGAATAGGTTTGAGGGTTCTTAGTTAGTAGAGGTTAAGAACTCGGTGCGTGTCTCCATTATTGATTTAGTGCTCTGCTGGGTTATTTAATCCTAGACTGGGATAAGGCTTCTGTTGTCGTTGTCAGCGATGTGTGTATGGTTCGCTTATACCTACACGACTTCGACGGTTTCTGTGGTAGCCTAGGTTGTCTTTTTGGTTGTGCCTTTTTCGAGTGCAGCATCATGTGGTAAGAGGGCATTAGCCTACTACCTTGTCACACAGTGCTGTCTCTTTGCTTGACTTTAGAGGGATCGCCAGGGTAGAACCAGATACTTGAGATCTGGATCTACCAAGAGAGCATCCCCGTCATTAACGTAACTTTAATTATACTGCCTTAAGGACAACGCTAGGCTATGAGCCAGTCTTGCTCAGCCACAGTTTCCTAACCTTAATATCCCAGCTAGACTTTATTCGCCTAGCAGACACTAGTTAGGACATGAGCTCTTTATGATATGTATGCATTATTATTCACGGCATTTATTAGTCTAGGTTGTTGTTGAGTTGCACAACCATAGCAGACTGTTTCGTTGATGAGGAAGCATTTCTTTTAGTGTCGAGCATTACTGCCGTTGCGCATTTATTGTATTCCCGTGTCAGTCAACATTATATGTCCTATCTTTTAGTGTGTTCAGTCTACACGTATGGTGTCCTGCCTCCTGCCTTTATATAATTTAAGATACGAGCATCTTATGAGCATCAGACTTTCTTCAGAAGTTTCCAGGTCTATGCTGTAGGACAAAACTTCACTTTCTTTCAGATAGGAGGGAAGAGTTTATTGTTGTTTAGAGTAACTGTATTGAAGCATCTTTTTATTGTATTAAATCTTGCAGTGATTTAATTGATCTTTCCATAGCTTCCCGTTTATGCATTTTAACGTAACTTGCATCTTGTTTGTTATCAGGCTATACCAGTGTGGGTTAGCTTGAAGTAGAGTACATTTATGACCAGTTAAGGATACCCCGTTATCGCAGATTAACTCTGGAGGGTATAGGTGTTTTTGTTCGCCGGCATATAAGTTCAAGGGTTTGGATCTAGCGTACCGTTGTTGCATAGTGCCCTATTACTAGTCCAATCATTAAGTGCCCTTGTTTTATTCGTAGCCCCGGTCGTAACATCGTAGAAGGATGGTTCTGGTGTCATTGGAAAGCTCAATTATCGCCCTTTCACGGATACATACTTGTATTACGCTCTGGCTCTTGTTTATGCATGAGAAAGAGCACGGAAACAACGCCATTTATGGTAAAAAAAAAATATGCTGGGCGGCACGGTCAAATATACCGCCTATGCCGCTCGTTGAGTGTTAAAAACATGAATGATGATTTTTTATAAATCTAAGTTTATTACTATAATATAAATCACACACACATAACATTCATTATAAAGTTTAATACTGAGTTAGAATTATTTAGTTACTACTTTTACTACTATGTATAGATATTCAGGAACTTGTCACTATCATATTAATAGGCCTGTTACACATTTTCCATACACATTTATACATTCATACATAACAGGAGAACTGGATTTGACACGAAAATGGCCACTTTGTAGTGAGGGACCCAATGCTGGAAAATGGACCTTTAACTTCAATCCTCAAAATCTCAGCTCATAACCCACAAATATTGACGAAACTCACGGTAAAGTCAGCTAATTCAATGTCTATTTTAATGTCTGAAAGCGGTATCTAAATCCGTCCACTTGTTTCTTTGCACCGCTGGAATATACAAGTCAAACATGAGAATTTGTATAATAACGGCTGGCTATATAAGTACAACCTCAAGCATACACAGTTATATTTCTAGTCGACAGATTTACAAACGCAAGCCAATGTACACAAAAATACTAATTTTATATCACTCTTCAAATAGATCACTGTACATAGCTTTGACAGTCCACTTACACAGCTCTTTTTCACACCTGTGAGCTTGCGCCTATTGTCGTCATTTTGTGACCTTGTGTCAGCCCCTGTGGCAGCATCAGGATTGCACTTAGTGTGGACATTACTGTTGATGTCGCGCACCATGTTGCCGGCAAACAGATTGAAAAGGGCGCCAGCCATTTGTCGCATGAGCTTGTCCACCAAGCTGTGTCCCTCAGAACAGGAGGCCCCGGTCAGCTGGGCGTTCTCGCTTCCCAGGGTGCTCACCAGCTCCATGAACACCTTCCTGGGCAGGTCACACTGTAGCAGCTTGTGCCAGTTGGTTTCCTCCATCGCCAGGAATCTCCAGATATGACGGATGTCAATCGTGACAGTAATGGCAGTGGAGGATGGAGCCAGGAGCTTGCCTCTGTCCAACAGCTCAGTGAAGGACCTGTAAATGGCCTCCACCTGCTCGCCATGGTTCTCTTCAAACCTGTCTTCCAACGGTGCAGCCTCTCTGTCGACCAGCAGGTCAGCACAGGCACCACACTTGTTGGCCCTAGTTGCCGAACGTTCCAGGGAACATTTCTTTAAGGATTTTGTAGGAGCACCCAGTTCTGGCCATAGTAATATTAGCAGTAACACTCCCTGCATACTAAAAAAAGCGCTTACATAATGCAGAAAGATAAAGTGATCCTACTTAAAGTATGATATATTTATGTGTGTATTTCAAAGTTTTAGGAGTTTTTAGCAATATCTACTATTTTTAAACAATATTTGAAGACGTCCATCGACGCTATCGCCTACGAGTAGTTTAACCTCGCACCTCACCGTTTTCTGTTGACCCATTTTCTTACGATGTGCAATTTTGGGTTTGTTTGTCACTCTCCCGCAGTAATATTTAGTTATATGACGTATTCTACATCATCTTTAGGAGCAATGGGGGTCTGGGGGCGGCAGCCCCCAAGTTAATTATGGTTGTCAGGTAAGGTTAGTAACACTATTGTCATCAGAGGAGGAAGCGGGTGCTTACCTAATCGTAATTAGTGGGGGAGTATGAAGAAGCCTACTTGTATAGACCCACACCTCTAATATTTAGTTATTTCAAGTTAAAGCCTCCATAAATTGGAGGTGGGTTTGTTTACGTTCCGCCGCAAGTGCAGCCTAGCCGAGTCGCATTATCAATGGAAGCATTAATCTAACCTGACAACCTAAACTAACCTGAGAGTTGCCGCCACCATACCCCTGCTGCTGTCTGCACATCAGTAGTAGGGCTTTTTAAATAACATAAGACTAAAACAAAACTAATTTCCAGTAATAATCATTATTATAGAAAGATTATAAACCTAAAAAAATAACAAATCCAAAAAAATAAAGAAATAAATGAAAATTGCTGTGGTCCGTTTCTTTAACACTTTGGCTGCGGACATATTTCCGCCATATTAGGGCTCATTCAGGCACTCCTGAAAGATTATGCAAGTGTCTGAATGAAATTAAATGTACCGGTATTCAGCCAAAAATTAGAAGAAAATAGCTTCAAAATGACACCAAAACGAGCTTTGTAGCTCGCGGGCTTCACCCGCAGCACTACCATAGGCATTCTCTAAAATGAGCAATTATTGCTATGTCGCACTACATTTGCCTGTGGCAGCGCTGTATATCTCGCGAGAGCATGACTCAGATTCCTCAGTACCACGGCCGGCTGGCTGGAGGAAGGAATGTGGCCTGTTGTGCTCCGGCTCCCTCGCACACAGTTCTACAGGCTTTAACATCGGTGCGGGCATATTTCCGCCTATTTCCGCCATATTAGGGCTCATTCAGGCACTCCTGATTGATTAGGCAAGTGTCTGAATGAAATATAATGTATTCAGCCGAAAACTAGAAGAAAATTGTTTCAAAATGACACCAAAAGGAGCTTCATAGCTCGCGGGGTTCACCTGCAGCGCTTACATAGACATTCGCTAAAGATAGCAATTCTCGCTAATGTCTCGCTACATTTGCCTTTGGCAGCACTGTATATCTCGCGAGACTCTGACTCAGAGCCTTCAGTCTCCACGGCCGCTTGGCTGGGAGATGGACGTGTGGCCTGTCGCGCTCCTGCTCTTTGAGGCTTATAAAGCCTTTAAATTGAGGTAAATTGCCATGGCATTCGGGAACGTCTCCTGCAGGCAGTGGGTTAATATTGACCAAAAAGGATTCTAAAAGGAAATTAACAAAACTGCGTACTAATACAAAGCTCGCGGGGTAGCGTCGTCGGACGTCTGGGATATATTTTTCAAATATTGCTTAACCCTCTCACCACGGAAGGGCTCTTGAACGCCCATAAAAAAGCATATAACAGGTACCCGGAAGGGCTCTTGAACGCCCAGTGGTTGAAAGCCTGTGAGCTTCGTGTGCGAGGCGTCGGTCCGACGCATGTAAACAACAGCCGGCTGGACCGACGCCCCGCATCTCCGGCCACAAGAAGGAGAGCGTCGCTTGTTCGTGTGTGCCTGTATGTTGTTGTTAAGTATCGAAAAGTGGTGTAAAGTGGCTGTTTTGGCCATAAAGTTATCTCCAATGAAATCATCATCACAGCTCAACCAGTTGACTTAGAGAGCTCTACTTAATGCCATTCTACAGGTAAATAACACAGCTACGCTTGGGGATGCGCGGGAATGCGGGAAGCAGTCTGATTAACGAATATACGGTAGCCTAGCCTAGACGTTTTTCGGCCAAAACACCCGGGTTTCGAGATATATATATATAATACATAGCCGGGGCTGGAGGGTTAAAAATAGCCTAGTAAATATTGTTAACCCTTCTGGCCCGGGCCCGCCCTCCTAAGGACATTGTTGAGGCCCGGGTGATTTGGCCGAAAAACGTTTAGGCCTAGGCTACCGTATCTTTGTTATTTTAACTTCTAAAAACTTCCACGCATCTCTAAACGTACTGTTGTTTCCAATCTGTAGACTGGCATTGAGTAGAGCTCTCTAAGTCAACTGGTTCAGTTGTGATGACGATTTCCGTGGGCGTGGAGTGCATTTTTCCGCAATTTTAGCAATATGACACACTTTTCAAGACTAAATCTGTTTTAGCAGACCACAAAACAACAAAGCTCCGACGTCTGCTTGCTTTTGGAAGTGCGCGCGTCGCCTCCGACAGGCTTTGTTTACATACGTCGGACGTGCGACTTTCAAAACAAGCTTATAATAGGCTTTCAAGCTTACGGATTTTAAAATGCTGCCCGGGCTCCTGCCCAGCTGCCGCGGTGTCATTTTAAATGCTGCCCGGGCGGGAAGGGCTAAAAACGATAATTATTTAGAAAAGGCTCGCCGCCTTATTATAAATAATTTATTAGGGACAATGCAGGTCTATGGAATCCTTATACTGTACTCATGTATAATCCACTGTGGATTATTAATTATTAATTTTGATCATATTTATATAACCCGATATTAGTGGAAAAAAGGGCAAGAATGTAGTTACCGGGTGTACCGCCCGTCTTGTTTACACTACGCGGACGCTCACCATCATGTTCCCGTCTATTTTGACTGCCTTTGGATACAAAAATACATTACCCTAACCAAACAACCTAACCTAACCTAACCTAGTATTATAGATTTATAAGTATTTATTTTACTATAATTATTTATAGATGATTTATGTTGTATGTCTGTAGTGGTACACCCGGTAACTAAATCCATCCTGACAAAAATCCTGTCACTCTCAGAGCTCCTTCGGACATCCTCACTATTTACAAACTTCTTCAGTATGGAGTATCATCGATATTTACCCCCTGGTAACACAGATGATGATTTCAATAAGTCATGGGGGGTTTCGCCCCCCCTCAACCCATCTTGTATCCCACATTGGAAATATAGGTACCGGTAACTAAAACCATGAAAACACTCATTTCCTCAAAATCTGGAGGAAAAAAACATGAAAAATATGGGTGCGAGCCTTTTCCCTATAATTAGGCTACCGTCAACTGGGGTGAATTCGGACATTATCGCAAAAATCATAATCAACATCAAATTTTTTTGCGATAATGTCCGAATTCACCCCGTGTCCGAATTCACCCCAGTTGACGGTACCTTAAAAGCTATGGCAAGAATGTAGTTACCGGGTGTACCGCCCACCTTGTTTACACTATGCAGATGCCTTTGGATATAAAAATACATTAGCCTAACCAAACAACCTAACCTAACCTAACCTAGTATTAATGCAGTAATGACAGGGGTCAAATAGCAGAAAATATAGCGTCGAAATAGACAGGAACGTAAGTGCGAGCGCACAACATGACAACCGTACACCCTGAAATTACATCCTTTCCAAAAATATTAAAACCTTGAAATGCACCTACAAATAAACCATAGGATGGGTTACTCTTTCTGTATTTTGCAAGCATTTCGTTTAATAGGTGTGGAGTGTTACTGCTGCTATTACTGTTATGGGTAGCCTAGCCTATCGAGTTTGTCTTAGGTGTTAAATTTTCACATAGCCTAGCCTTAGCCTATATTTAAGAAAATACCATAGATTTTCATGGAAAGCTTAGCCTATTATAAAGATAAAAAAAAAATCGTAAGTAGGCTAAGTTATTTTACAAGATCCAGCATTATTGTTGGTGTCAAATTAAACTGTCTCTGGTGTCACTACTGTTTCGGCTAACTGCTTCCACATCACTTCCATTTATCGCCTTTAACATCATTGGTGCCTTCATCAGAATCATCACTGTCATCATTATGCCTTTCACCACTTTTAGGATAGTATGTGGGATCGACAGCATCGCTGCCATCACTGGAGTTAGGCTACTAGAATCACTTGGAATCCAACGAGGAATATAATGTGTTTTAGCCTAGCCCTGATAAAAAGACGAAACGCTTCCTTTTCCAGCTGATTGAAGGTCAGCTGGAGTAACTACAGGCTACCAGTTACTCATATTCTCATCACTTGTAAATTCTGCCATTGTTGTGTTAAATCAGAGGAACATTAAAGTACTTAAACACGATAAATCACTGGAAATAATGCGCAGTTCAGCAGAGTCGGCCACACTCTGGGAGATGGCAGTGTAATCTTTTAAACATAAACAATGAGGTGTGCAGGGTGCGGGAAGCGAGATGTTTGGTGGCTCAGTTATTTCGTATTTGTTTACGTTTTTCGTTATTCCAGTGACTTATCCTTATTGTCTAATAATACTCTAATATTTTATACATAGTTTACCTTACTGTATGTACTTCAACAGCTATATTATAGCTGTGGTGGTTTTGGGAATCGAGAAACCTGCCCTACATAGCTCACCACAACAGCTTGGTAATATGGATATTCGTATCAGCTAGCACTAAAAACGCCTACAAAATGGACACTTTCAAAGCATTTTGCATTTTTAATAATTACAAAATTATAATACTTCACAAAATCTAAACAGAGAGCACCACTTCAACTAAACAGAGTTGGGTCCGTTACTGCAGCTGCAGGTCGACTTTGCTGGCCTGTGTCAAATCCAGTTCTCCTGTTATCTATGATACATTTTATTATGTTATTGTGTCATCACTGTATGTAATAACTGCTACAGTTCATCCAGTTTCTTACTAGGCAATTCAATACTCTCCCCTTCACTTTTATATTTTACTTTCTGGTAACTCTTGTGGTTTCTTTCCTTTTTTCCAAGTGTTTTGCTAAAATCTGGAAAAAGTTACCAATAACCTGGAAAATATGGGAAGACTCTTAAGAGTTTCCCCGGGCGACTGCGGGAAGACTCTTAAGATCCTTGGAAAAAAAAATCCATTTAAACCCCCCCCCCCCCCCCCCAAAAAAAAAAATCCCCTGGGCCATGCCAAATATCACTCCTCCACCTCCCCTCCTTCCCCACTTTCCTCACCTCCTTCAGTTATCACCTATTTTCCCTGTTATTCCCTTATTCTGTGGTCTATTTTCGTGCTAACATTAGCGAGTTGGTAGCAGGACGTTGTTATCACTGTTACCAAGCGTGGGAAAGAGCGAGAGAGAGACTATTGCGTAACAGTGTCTCTCCAGACAAGGGGAGGTGAGGAGGGCAGGAGGGTTGCCTCAGCCATACATTATGTAACTCCCGGCCTGTATCGCCGATTTTGACCATCCAAACGCTGTTTCCACTTGTTTTATTGCTGTAACAGATTAATACCTTTATAATCAACCTATAATAGGCGCATATGGATACGTATTAATGCTATTTATGGTAAAATAACGATGTTAGTGATGGGAACAGCTCAAATACGTGCGCACAGGAGTGTGGTGTCTCATACCCCCCATGCGCACGTCTTAGGTTAATAGGCCCCCACCAGCACCACAAACACCACGACGCCACCAACATGTGTAGAAGCTATTCAACCTCACGTTTACTATCTCCCATACAGGCCCATAAAACGGGAAGCCAGGACCAGTGACGTCAGAGTTCTGCCTCCTGGTTGCGCAGCTGTCAAGCTAACTGCCCTCCCTAATGACACCTGTGAGAAAAAACTTTCTGCCACCCAAGACCAGAACAACAAGGGCTTACAAACCTCTTCAAACCACAGAAGCAGGCCCGTCTTGCTCCCAAGACAACCACCACTAACAGACGCTAGGAATCCAAGATCAAGATGGAATGATTATTTGGCAGGTCCTCAGGATTCAGTTACACTTGCCCTACCTAAGGTAAGATTAGCATGCCTTGCTTTCCACTCATCTCATTCAGCATCTCTTGCAAGGCTATTACTGGATAGAGAATTCAGTAACTCTTTCTATCCAGAAGAATTCAGCAACCCTTGTTCATTAAAGCCCTCATTCAACAAGCCTTGTGAGGCACCAAGAAATTTCAGCAACACTTGATTTCCACCAACCAAGTTCAGTAACCATTGTTCCGCATCAAACTCATTTAGCAACCCTTGCGATAATATTATGGGTTTTGCCCAAAGAGAGTTTAGCAACCCTTGTTGGTTCCATCTCTAGAAGAAGAAGAAGACACAAGCTGTCCGGCAATCCTAAGCCTGAGAAGCTGAAAAATAAGTCCCAGAAGCAGAAATCCCCATCCACGTCATCTGAAAAGATGAAGTGAAATCTGATTATCCCCGAGACCCATCTTGATATTTAAAGCTTTACACGCTATCCATAATCATTGCAGAGATATACTGATATTTAGAACTATGTTGATGACTCCGTTTATGATATTATAGATATCTTTATTTTTCTTTAACCCTTTCACGCATTTATGACGCAGAGGTTGCCAGATTAGCAAGAAGAAATAGAGTTCTCTCACTCTTATAATGACCTCTCCAAAATTAGTTTTCTGCCCACAGCTAACTCAAAGACAACTGCAGAGGTTGAAGTAACTAAACTAAAGGTTTCTAAATACCCCTAATGGTAAAAAAGGCTTTAAAGTATCCCCAATAGACTCAAAATCGCGTCATATGTCGGAGAGGGTTAATTTACTTGTCCGCAACACTTCAGCTGAAGAATATGCATAGATTAGCCCCACCAGAGTAACCCTTTATAAAACACGAACCATTGCACAGTGCAGTATCTTCATTACAAAATATGTAAAACACTATATAATAAATCATCCCCAAGATCCCCCTTCTAGATACCAGAAAATGTCCTGAATTACAGGTTCACTCTCGCTCGCCAGGTAAAAATCCATACGTCTATGGCATGAAAGGTCTTAATTATTAACAAAGAACTTGGGTGAAAAGTCTTAAAATTGCTAAACTACTAAAAGAACGTCTTCTAATCTGAACGCTAATGGGGCTAAACTTGAGGGAGAAGAGGGAACAGAAAAATCAACCATTTCTCCTTAACCCGGGAACGGCGAGAACACTCTTAACCCGTACAGCCCCAGCGACGCGCCTGACGCGTCGGCGATGTATGTAACGCACAGCCCCAGAGACGCGCCTGGCGCGTCACCCTAATTGCGCCGACCGTAACCTCAGGTGTAGCCACTCAAGAGGGCTCAGATTTGTATGGGAACTGTGTACGTATCCCACACAACCTTGCCGATGGTTGAAAACTCTCAAAGTCCACGTGCGTGCGCGTGAGCGTGCAATAACCTGGTTTTTTGGGGTAATTGCCTTCAATTTTTTACTCTTGTAAAATAAGTTTTCTGGGGCTCTGTAGGACCATTCTTTAAGCTTTTTGAGCGGTTTTTCCTTCATTCCTAACCCATTCGCTATTGTTTCTGGAATAAAACCATTTTTTGAAAACCAGCCGGGTTCTGGTGAACAAACATTACAAAACTAGCCGGGGCTGGACGGGTTAAGAGGTTTTGGTGGGCAAGGGCGAGGACCCTCTTAAGAGGTAAGGCCTAAAAAATAACTTTTAAAAGACCCCAGTAGCACTTAAAACAAGTTAAATGGTTATTAAGCCTTCTTTGGCAGCGCCCGGCTATAGTCGAGTGAAATAAATGTGGCCTATGTGGCGGGGCCCGGCTATAGTTGTATGCAATTTTGAGCACGTGCTCTGAGAGAGAGCGGAGCGGTGGGAGGAGCGTAGGTTACCTCATGACCGCTCGCCACGGTGGCCGTGGAGCTACGGAGATGTACTCCGCCCTACTCCACCCTCCCTCACTCGTTTCACACGTAATAATGTAAGGAAATGACCGTATTTTACCGATTTTGCCCTTCGGTTGCACGATCGTTGCAAGACAACCAGTGATTGTAGAAGGATGGTTCTGGTGTCATTGGAAAGCTCATTTAACGCCCTTTCAGGGATACATACTTGTATTACGCTCTGGCTCTTGTATATGCATGAAAACGAGCACGGAAACAAGCTCGTTTACGGCGGCACAGTCAAATATACTCCACCACCCGCTCTTTGAGTGTGAAGTGAGATAATACCCCTCCATACCTTCTATCACTACTCCACATCTGTCAAAATCCCTTCCTTCCCCCCCCCCTCTTCAATTATCACCTATTTTCCCTGTTATTCCTTTATTCATTGGTATATTTTCGAGCAAACATCTCCAAACCGATCCTAGGCTGTGGTCTTGTGTGTGTCTATGCGTGGGAAAGAGAGAGAGAGAGAGAGACAGGCCTCAGTCACTCTCCAGGCTTCGAGAGAGGAGGGTGCAGTGGGCCTCCCCTGTCTCTCACCTCATGAATGAATGCTCGGCAATAATTCGCGATTTTCACCATCCAAACAATATTCCCACTTGTTTTATTGTTGTTACATGTTACTATCTTCATATCAAACGTAAAATATGAATAAGCAAAAACGATAATTATCGTAAAATGACGATCATAGGCGGAAATGGAGCTTAATATTACCGCCCAGAAGTGTGGTATTCACTACACCCTGCGCGCGCTTGTCGGGTTAAGGTAAACTACATTTTAACCATCTTTATAGGATGACACTTTTCTCTAATATCATCATATTCTGGTTACCATTAGATGATTTTCTTTAGTTTGTAATCTATCTTGTGACGTCTACCAGCGTGGGCAGAATCGCCTCTCGTTAGCCACTAGCACTCGCCAGGGACATCGAAATGGGCTACAGTTATCAGAGAATGTTGTTCTTTCTTTCCTTGTAATCGCATTGTCACAGACAGTCCAGTGGTGGTCTATGTTTTCGTCTGTGACAACGGGTTGTATTTTATATCAATAGTAGTGATGATAGTACCAGCGTGGGAATGAGAGAGACTTTCAGAGCGAGATGGTAGTGAGTGTCTGTAGGTGCGGGCGCTGTGTCACGTGACTCCTGCTGTCTTGTGACGTCTCGGCTCGTGATTGGCCGACCATCACGCCTTTGCGGGCTCCTGTGTAACGTGCCTCCTACATGAGGGTCCCCAGTTGCTGTCCTGGTCAGGACAGGCTTGGCGCGCGTGCTTCTAACATCCCCTTGCATACTCTCTCCCGATCACCCCCTTTACCACTGTCTCTCTCTCTGACCTTCTTCTTTTCCATTACTTCTCGCCTTTATTCAATTACTTATCCCCTTGGGTTCTGCATACGATTTCCATAGCCAGCCCATTGTATTGCATGCGCCGTCCTCAGAGATATTTTACATGTACTTAGAATAGGTTTGAGGGTTCTTAATTAGTATAGGTTAAGAACTTATTGTGTCTCCATTATTGATTTAGTGTTTCTGCTCTTTTATTTAATGCTAGACTGGGATAAGGTAACTGTAGTCGTTGTCTCCGATGTGTGTATGGTTTGCTTATACCTACACGACTTCGACCGGTCCTGTGGTAGCCTGTGTTGTCTTTTCGGTTGTGTCCTTTATGAGTGCAGCATTGTGTTGACTGAGGGTTTTGGCCTGTTCCAGTTCCACACTTTGCTGCCTCTTTGCTTGTCTTTAGAGGGTTGCCAGGATAGAACCAGATACTTGTGATCTGGATCTATCAAGAGAGCACCCTAGTCAATTAACATAACTTAAAGGATGCAGTCTTAAGGACATCGCTAGGCTACGAGCCTGTCTTGCTCAACCCCAGTTCCTTACCTAGAGTATTCCAGCTAGACATTATTAATCGAGTAGACACTTATTAGTATTTAATATAAGCTCTTTGATATGTACGCATTATTATTCACAGCATATATTAGTCTAGGTTGTTGTTGAGTTGCACAACCATAGCAGACTGTTTCGTTGATGAGGAAGTACTTCTTTTAGTGTCGAGCATTTCTACCGTTGCGCATTTATAGTATTCTCGTGTCAGTTAACATTATATGTCCTATCTTTTAGTGTATTCGATTTACACATGTTGTGTCCTGCCTCCTGTCTTTATATAGTTCAACATTAGATACAAGCATCTTATGAGCATCAGACAATCTTCAGAAGTTTTCAGGTCTATGCTGTAGGACTATATTTCACTTTCTTTCAGATAGGAGTGAAGAGTTTATTGTTGTTTAAAGTAACTGTATTTAAGCATCTTTTTTATTGTATTAAATCTTGCAGTGATTTAGTTGATCTTTCCATAGATTCCTTTTTATGCATTTTAACGTAACTTGCATCTTGTTTGTTATCAGGCTATACAGTGTGGGTTAGCCTGAAGTAGAGTACATTTATGCCCAGTTAAGGCTCCAGATTAACTCTGGAGGGTATAAGTGTTTTGTTCGCCGGCATATAAGTTCAAGGGTTTGGATCTAGCGTACCGTTGTTGCATAGTGCCCTATTACTAGTCCAATCTTGTTTTATTCGTAGCCCCGGTCGTAACAATCTATGCGACTCAAATGGGTAAATACGATCTCATTAAACGCTCTTAGTAACATACAGTAGGTCCTGCTTATAATACATAAAATCATCTAAATTTAGCCAGAGTGAAAGGTAAAAAGGCTTCATAGTGCTAGCACGAAGGTGCTAAAACCTGTAATTGGGATATTTTCATATAATTCGATTCTAAGAGGTTTTCCTTTGCTGATATAACCCGTCTACAGAAATTAGTAGGTTATCTTTATAATTATATAAGTGGGTAACGGTTTTTTTGATGAATCCATCGGCAGGATTCTTTGCCAATCCTATTATCTACCTGTACTGTATTGGATCCTAGATAGGAACTTTATGGCATGGTTCCACACCAATACATTTGCTGGTTTCGAAAAATATCTGACTTAACCCCGATCCTGAATTAGAAAATTTCTGGCTACGTGATCTTGTTGAGGAGTCGCATGCAGAGGGCAAGTCTTGAAGTATAATAATTATCCTTGTAAATATATCATTTGCATTATCTATACTATTTTTATTCATATTATGTTATTATTATAATATGTGTTGCTAAATCTAAAAATAAAAGCATGACTGTATGCATTGAGGGCTACCTTACGTATGTGTCAGTGTAGGTTTTCCGTCTCCAAGCTTCTCAACATAATCTTGGTTTTCTTTTACTCCAAACTTCTCTCTTCTCACTGCGGCCAAGTTAACCACTCCAAATATTAGATTAGCCCCACCAGAGAGAGAGAGAGAGAGAGTTATAGTTATAGCGAATATTTAGTAATTCAAAGCCATAGTAGGCTAGTCCATTCACGAAAGATACCATTCTTGAACAAATGGGGATTGAATAGTGCAATACTTTGATTGCAAAGTGTGTAAAGGGCTATATATTTTGTGTTTAATCTATCCCACGGAATAACTATGTACAACTTTTGGCGAAAGTGTGGTCCATGCAAAACTAATGTGATAAGCAAAACTGTTTCCACATATTTTAGTGCCGATTCTATTCGGCTCTAATGTTTACCCATACATACGTTTTTCATTCATATTAAGGCCAAATGCCATATTATTATTATTATTAAAATAGGGATTCGCACCAAGCCTAAAAAGACTATGTGGCACCAAAAGAAACTTTGTGGAAAAAAAAAAAAAAACATCGGAGGTGTTGTGGGGCAGGGCGCACGACGGAGTAGAGGAGAAGAAGACTAGGAAACACTAATTAAAGAAGCTGAAGGAGACGGGTATGGAGGAGAAACCGCATAAGATGTGGGAGGGAGAAAGTGGGGGACTCTCCGAGCAAATCGGCTAAGACAAGGGGGCGATTAAGGGAGGATATGAAGGGGAATGCCTGCCGTCGGGCATTGGAGAAACGCGGACAGTCGATCAGGAGATGCTGGACAGACACTGGAATATGGCAGCAAGGACAGAGCGTGGGGACATCACAGGACATCAAATGACCATGCGTGAGCCTGGTGTGGCCGAGCCGAAGACGGGCTAGAGCGGTCTCCCATCGACGATTGCGATGAGAGGAAGACTTCCAAGGGAGGACGGAAGGTTTGACAGAACGCAGTTTGACATCAGACACCCTCATGGAGGTCCATTCGTCCTGCCAGCGCTGACGTAGTAATTGAGTAACACGAGGGAAGTAATCAGATGCAGGAATACGTCGTGGCACGAGTCGGTGAGAGGTAATAGCAGAGCGGGCGAAAAAATCAACCCGCTCATTGCCAGGCACACCAACATGACTCGGGACCCAACAGAAAGACAGGGACTTCAATTTAGTAGCGATGCGGAACAACCATTCTTGAATCTCCAGCACTAAGGGGTTAACAGCGGGAAGAGACTGAATACTCTGAAGAGCACTAAGGGAGTCACTAAAAATTACAAAGGTATGCAGGTGTGAACAAAAAATAGTACGTAGGGCAAATAAAATAGCAAATAACTCGGCCGTAAAGACACTAGCACATGATTGGATGTGACGTTGGAAGGTCCGGTCCGGGAACACAACCGCAAACCCTGTACCGGCGGAGGTCTTGGAACCATCAGTGTACACTGGAACGGCTGAAGAGTGGCGTAGCAGATGTTCCGTAAACTGAGCATAAAGCAACTGTGGGGTTGAAGAGGCCTTAGAGGGAGGGAGGGCAGCTGTACAAACGGTAGGGCGAGGGAGTAGCCATGGGGGGAACTCCGACTGTCGGAGGGGTAGCACCGATGGAATGGGAAAAGAGAAGGAGGCCAGTAAAGCAGAGACCCGACCGGGGAACGAAGTAGCAGACACTGATGGGGCTAAGCCGCAAGCCGTGGGAGGAAAACCAGCCGAACTGTGTTGCAGAAGGCGAAGATGACATCGAAGGGTCAGTTTATCCCGCCTGGATGATAGCGGTGGGACACCCGACTCAGCATAAAGGCTAATAACCGGAGTAGAGCGAAAAGCCCCTAGCGACAAGCGCAGACCGTGATGGTGAAGGGAGTCTAGGCGCTTAAGGTTTGTACGCGCAGCGGAGGCATATACCTGGCAGCCATAATCGATCTTGGAGAGAATAAGCGTTGTATGGAGGCGCAGAAGAGTCGTCCGGTCCGCACCCCAAGACAAGTGGCTAAGGGTTTGTAAGAGTTGAAGCCGTCGGGTGGTGGAGGTCAGTAACGAAGTAATGTGCGGGTACCATGTCAACCGAGTATCGAAAATGAGACCCAAGAATGGAGCTGAGGACCTGTAAGGCAGAGGGCGGTTATACAACGTAAGAACAGGATGCGGGACTGTATGGCGTTTTGTGAAGACGACGGCACAAGATTTCGAGGGCGAAAACCGAAAACCATGGGCCGTAGCCCACTGCGCAGCTGCATCAATGGCCCGCTGCATGAGATGTTGTAGGGCAGCGATATCCAAACCCACAGCGTAAATAGCGAAGTCGTCCACATACAAAGAAGCACGGACACCAAGAGGGAGGGAAGAAATAATACCATTAATAGCTAGGATAAAAAGGATGGTACTAAGAACACAACCCTGTGGGACACCGTCGTGTTGGGGGTATGTTCGTGAGAATGTATTCTGAAGCTTGACTCGGAAAGTACGATCACGGAGAAAGTTCTGCAAGAATACCGCCATGTTGCCAGACACACCAGAACGTAAAAGGGTACGAAGGATGTTGTATTTCCAGGCAGTATCATACGCTTTTTCAAGATCGAAGAATACAGCTAAAACCGACTTAGTGTCCGAAAAGGCATCGCGGATAGAAGTCGCCAATCTCAATAATGGGTCCAAAGTACTACGGCCCTTGCGAAAGCCATATTGAAAAGGTGACAGGATGCTTCTTGATTCCAGGAGCCACATTAAGCGGGAGTGAACCATGCGTTCTAATAATTTGCCGACACAACTGACCAGGGCAATGGGACGGTAATCTGCTGGTGCATGGCCCGACTTACCCGGCTTAAGGAATGGGAGAAGGATGGCATGTCTCCACCCAGCCGGAAAAAAGCCTGTGGACCACAGACGGTTGTAGATGGACAAGAGAAAGCCAAGCGCAGGTGGAGATAAGTGCTTCAGCATCAAGTAATGGACACCGTCAGGGCCTTCACATGTATCCTTACAGGCTCCCAGGCTAGACTCAAGCTCAGCCCGGGAGAAGGGGGCATTGAAAAACTGATCAGATGATAAGACGAAGTCAAGTCGCCTAAGTTCAGAACGGCGTTTATGCATCTGGAAGGAGGGCGGGAGATGGGAGCCAGTGCTAACATCACTGAAATGTTGTCCCAACATATTGGCCACCAGAGACGGATCGCCCACAATGCCAGTGTTGGTATGGAGGACAGGGGCCGGCGTAGGCGCATGTTTCCCTGCAATCTTCCTGACGCGAGCCCAGACTTGCGGAACAGGTGTATCTGCGTTGATAGTAGAGGCATACGACATCCAGCTAGATTTTTTAGCAGAGCGGATTGTACGACGGAAGACGGCATTAGCCTGTTTGAAAAGAGTATACGCATCCCGCTCATATGGAGAGCCTTTTTTCCGACGGAAACTCTTCCACTTGGCTCTTTTATTGCGTAAAGCCGAAGTGCACTGAGCAGTCCACCACGGTACACACTTAGAAGACATACTCCGAGTAGTGCGTGGAATACAAGTATAGGCAGCATGGAGCACAAACATCAGGAAACTGGTAAGCATGGCATCAGGGTCCGGGAAAGCAGGGGTCGGATTAGACGGAACGGCGAGATCAGCGAAAGATGTCCAGTCGGCACGATCGAAACACCAACGGGGAGGGCGTGGCACTGGGGAGTAAGACGTAGGGGAGAGGACAATCGGGAAGTGGTCAGTCGCACAGTAATCATTAAAGACCTTCCAAGTAAAATCCAAGGATAGTGTAGGGGAACACAGAGACAAGTCAATACATGAGAAGGTACGGGTGCCGCTATCAAAATGCGTAGAGGAACCAGTGTTTAAAAGAAATAAATCGTGTGTACGAATCAGAGCCTCAAGGGAACGACCCCGTGTATTAACGGTAGAGTCACCCCACAGGGAATGCCTGCAATTAAAATCCCCTAAAAGGAGGAAAGGTGGAGGTAATAGAGAAAGGATCCTGTTTAATTCTGGAACATCGAGCGGGATCGAGGGGGAAAGGTATATGGAAACTACTGTAAGCCAGCGGGAAAGGAACACTCTGGCAAGCGTGCATTTAAGAGAGGTACGGATAGTTAACTGAGACACTGGGACATCAAGATGTACGAGGAGGCAAGTAGCATACTGGGAATGGGGAGAACTTATATAGGAGTAAAAAGGAATTGGGGAGGGGGCATTAGATAAACGCGATTCTTGTAAACTAATAATAAGTGGGCTAAACCTAGAGATAAGGTAACGAAGATCAACACGATGTGCTGCAAAACTACGAATGTTCCATTGTAAAATGGACATTATAAAGACAAAAAAGATTAAAAAGAAGACGCGTACAAGAGGGAAGAAAAGACGAACACTATATACAACATATTTACAAAATACAGGTAACACCGTGGGTGGAAAATATAGCCAAGAGAGGCTAACGATGGGAAATAAGAGCAGGAATTGGAGAAGACGTTGAAGGGGAAGACTGGAAACCGGGGGGCATAGGGAGGTCTAACAGAGAAAGAGGAGAGGAAGGAGGAGGGCCGGAAGAGGGAGGAAGGACGGACGGCGGGTGGGAAGAGAAGGAGGGGGTAAGGGCAGGAGAAGGAAGAGGGGGAGGGTCAGGAGGAGGAAGAGGAGGAGGGCCCGGAGGAAGGCCAGAAGGGGGAGTGGAGGAAGAGGACGGGGCAGGGG
>JBAKBP010019458.1:0-44619 GCA_037953745.1 Lithodes maja
GTCATTCCTCTATCTTTCAAAGCTTCTACATAGTCTCTCCATCTCAATGGGGGTCTTCCTACCCCTCTATCTCCCTTTGTATCTGATTCACATATTCTCTTTGTAAGCCTTACATCTTCCATTCGTTCAACATGACCATACCAGCTCAATACCCTTCGGTCCACTCTGGCCGACAAATGTTCCTGCTGCCCCACTCTCCTAAGTATCTCTTCATTCCTCAATCTGTCTCTACGAGTCACTCCACACATACTCCTCAAGCAGCTCATCTCCATCACATCCAGCTTTCTTCTCTCCTTTGCCTTCGTACCCAGCAAAATTAAAGCAAATTTGTGTTCCCATTTCCCGCCTTGACATACCTACATAATGTGTTTCGATACACCCACAATTTTAAGTATTAGCCCTATCAATCGTAGTTTACGCTTCAAATCCTCGTGCCTATTTTTTTCTTACCTGGATGTTCACTTAATTTGATTGGATCATGATTGACAATACCTTTTTTTGTAAAGTACCGGTACTCCAAAATGTCCATACCTTATTGGACAGCTGAAATTCTCACTCATAACTCTGTATATATTTCGATCATTCAATGTTATATCCTTGTCAAGGAAATCACTTATGATATTCTAGGTAGGTTCCGTGATTTCAGAGTAACTTGATATACACTCGATAAATTAACAACTCATTCTCTTAGCCTACATAAGATAAGGTTTAGTGATAGAAAATACATAACCTCAAAAGTATATTATAAAATATATATATTACAAATAATGAAAAAAAGAAACCCATAACATTATTTTACATACATTCACACCATTCACCCAAATTCACACTAAAAGACATTCGCATTATAAAGAAGGGTGCAGTGGTGAATATCTTAGGGCTAATTAGTTTGTGGTCATTAATTAACTTTCAAATAAGTATGACTACATGAATGACAACTTGAATGACAACTTTTAATGACAACTTTAAGTAGACTACGAGAGGGTCCCAAAGTAGACCATTACTGCTAAGGTCTCAAAAAGGAATGAAAAGTAATGATGAATATAGAAGTCCCCCTCCTCTTCACTGGTTGACTTGAACTCCTGGCTGTCCTAAGGTAGGCTAATACGGCATAGGTCTCCAGAGGGAATGCAAGGAAATGATGAATATAGAAGTCCCCCTCCTCTTCACTGGTTGACTTGAACTCCTGGCTGTCCAGGCACACACAGGCCGAGAAACTGCAGTACAGCCCCGAGAACTATACGTGAGGGCTCCCACAAGGCAACCTGGCGTCACCACACAGTACTTGTATGCCGATCCTGGACCCGTCAACAGCTGCAGGGCTCGAAGTGTAACCAACGCTCTCCCTCATCCAAGTCCTACACTCGCCTTAGACCAAACAGAACCAGCCCACACTCGTTCACGGATGAGTCCGCTCGGTCAAAGCACCAGGTAGACCGAAACGGCCACATCAGGATCGGACTAAGGTTAGATTCTTGGCATATATCATGGGCAAGATCCTGGTCAAAATTCATAAGTAAGAGCTCTGGTGGCAGACCCCCAGCACACACGCTACACCGCTAGGAAGCAAAGAAAGAAAACACTTAGGAAATGACACCGTAAAGACGTAAAGTATTATGATACTGACAAATACAATCACAGAAGAAAATCATCACTGTCAGACACCATCACTAATACTTCACTCTTAAGCAATTCACTATATGTAGCACCAACACTCACTAGTAGCTGAAGAGACTGTAATCCTCGTGTGCTGGGAATGTACTGACTGACTGAATTAAGTCCTCTACCAAATCACCTCTCAATAATTCATAAAAGTCAAAACACACACTGAATCAATATTCGATACCCCGAACACCCACCTCAAAGAAAATAAGAATTGAATTATACAACTATCACTTACACTAACAAACCATCTGAAACTCAAATGAATCAATCTACACTAGCACGCATACCTGTACAGTATCACATAGTCTCGTAAAGCATCGAATCCAAAATTGAAACACACACACACACACACACACACACACACACACACACACACACACACACACACACACACACACACACACACACACACACACACACACACACACACACACACACACACACACACACACACACACACACACACACACACACACACACACACACACACACACACACACACACACACACACACACACACACACACACACACACACATGAACGACGCCATCTATGATCAGACAGCCTAACCAGATTATTCACACCTATCAAAGCAATATGACACAATATCCCTGACAATACCCCCTCACCAACTATATTTCACGGAATATAGACAAAATCAGGTATTTAAGTATTCCTTTGATGGGATGTTAATCATGACCTAGGATCTGCTAAGAAGGTCTGCAAAGACATTATCCTTACCCTTTATGTACTCCACTCTGAAGGCATAGGACTGAAGAACCAGGGCCCACCTCATTAACCTGTTGTTAGAATTCTGCATGTTTTTAATATAGGTCAGTGGCTGATGATCAGTTTGCAGGATGAACTTTGTACCATACAAATACTTACGGAAGTGTTCTATACCCCACACCACAGCTAAACCCTCACGCTCAATAGCTGAATAATTTTTTTCCCTGTCTAGTAGCTTACGACTCTCATAGCAGACAGGCATCAGCACTCCATCAGCCTCCTGCAGAAGGGCAGCTCCCAGACCTTCACCGCTGGCATCAGTCCTGAGATAAAAGGTCTTTTCTAAGTTAGGTAGCCTCAGAATAGGCTGGTTAACCAGAGTTTTCTTCAGGGAACGGAACCTTTCCTCCATCTCAAGTGTCCATTGCAGTTTATTAGGACATCCTTTCCTAAGCATATCTGTTAAAGGACTAGCAAGATCTGCAAAATTGGGAACAAACTGCCTATAGAAGTTCATAGTACCCATGAAGGATCGCAGTTGTGACTTAGTAGCAGGTAAGGTTAACTCTTGAATGGCATTCACTCTAACCCCAAGGGGTGACAACTTATTCTCTCCAAAGAATAGCCTAGACACTTGATGGATGGAAACCCCAAGAAACACTTCGTTGATCCTACGGTTAACCCATGCTCTCTAAATCTATCAAGCGCATTAGTCAAGTGTTTAAGATGAGAATCCCAGTCTTTGCTATGAATCACAAGGTTGTCGAAATAGCAGGCAGTATTCTCTAGATCCCTAGTAACCTTCCTCATCAGCCTAATGAAAGTTGCACAAGCAGTCTTTAAACCAAAGGGCATACGAGTGAATTGCATTAATCCTTGCATTGTAGGAAACTCAGTACATATCTTTGAATCAAGGTCCAAGGGAATTTGCCAGTAACCCTTATTCATATCTAATTCGGAGATATACTCGTCATCAACAAATTCAGTAAGGTAATCATCTCTGTGGGGCATAGGCTCTGCATCGAACACGGTTATGTCATTCAAAGCCCTAAAATCAATGCACAACCTGTAAGAATCATTACTCTTCACCAGCACAACAGGTGAACAGTATGGCGAGTCTGAAGGCTCTATAACTCCAAGATCCAGCATTCTTTGAACCTCCTCATCAAATACTTTCTGGAGACGCTTAGGCATAGGGTAAGGTTTCTTACGGACTGGTACCGGAGAAGTTAGTCTGATACGATGCACTGCAGACTCTGTTCTACCTGGGATAGCTGATACAACATCTGGAAACAGATCCAGTATGGCCTCGAGATCAGCTTTCTGGGACTCTGAAAGATCAGGATTGATATTAATGTCAGAGTTCCGACCAAGGTTGCAGAGAGGTATACTAGAATAGTCAACATTCTCATCATCATTCGCCTCCACAATACCTGTAGCCACTGCGTTACAGAAGAATTCTGGAGAAGAAACAATAGCATGTGAAACTACAGCAACATTATCATCATCCTTCTGTCTCCTGTAAAACCTCTTGAGCATGTTTATGTGATACAACCTGGATTTACCCCTCACATCAATGACATAATCAAGATTGTTCTTTACCTGTAGCACAGCATAGGGACCTTTCCATTGCATCAACAGTTTGTTATTATTAGTAGGCAGCAGCAACAGTACCTCATCACCAACCTTCAGCTTCCTCGGCTTACACTTCCGGTCAAAGTACATCTTATATTGATCACTACTAGCTTCTGAGTGGGTGACTGCCAACTCTGCCGACTTCTCCAACCGGTTTCTTAAATCAAGGACATGATGGTAAGAATTTCTAATCTCCTCGTCAAGCTGTTTGTTAGCCCAAAGTTCATGCAATATGCTCAATGGACCTCTCACATACCTGCCATAGAGAAGCTCAAAGGGTGAAAATTTGAGAGAATCATTAGGTACTTCCCTATAGGCAAATAGCACAGCTGGAATATATCTGTCCCAATCCTCAGGATGATCAGAACAGGTTTTCTTTAACATGGATTTAAGGGTACCGTTAAGCCTCTCAATGCATCCATTACTCTGGGCATGGTATGGACTTGAGTGGACTGCCTTGACTGATAGTAGTTTATTGATCTCCGACATCAAACCTGATTTGAACTGGCTACCATTATCTGAGAGAATCTCTTTAGGGATTCCCACTCTGGCAAAAATTTCTACAAGGCTCTCGGCTACAGTGACAGTATCGATATCCCTTAGGGGTACAGCTTCAGGGAACCTAGTTGCACAATCTATTAAGGTGAGGATGTACTTATGACTTCTTTTAGACCTAGGGACAATTGGACCCACTATGTCAATTGCAACTTTTGAAAAGGGTTCTGAAACTACTGGCATCTTAGAAAGGGGCACTGGTTTGACTCTACCTTTGTGGGTGAACTTTTGACATACCTCACACGACCGGCAGAACCTCTCTGTCAGCGCCCGCACCAGGCCAGAAAAACTTCTGGTACACCTTCCCAGCAGTTTTCCGGTGAGAAAAGTGTCCAGCCAGCAAACCATCATGGGCTAGATGCAAGACTTTATTTCTGTACACCTTAGGAACAACAAGTTGTTTATTCCCTATTTCTTCAAGACTTTTACTCTCCAAGCAGACTCTGTAAAGCAATTTATCTATTACCTCATACCGGACAGCCCTACCTCTGTGGCTAATCTTCTTCTCAGCTTCCGCGTTCTGCCACAGCGGTTTCAGCGTCTTACATTCTGCCTGGGCTTTCAGAAAAGCTCCTGGATCAACATTGAAGTCGATGTTAGTAGCTAAAGGTCTATGTGACTTACCTAACTCTCTCTTGGCTCCAGCCCTGGTAGTAACTGCAGCAACCTCTGCACCACCATCAGCTTCCTTATCCCCTACTATGAAGGGAGGTACTGATACACCGGGAACTGTACCAAGGAGTACATCTGTGAATCTGATCGGAGCAATTACAGCATTAACTTTTCCTGAAAAGAATTTACTTTTAATAATTACATCCATTGTAGGAAATGTATGAGGCTTACCAAGGAAGTCATACACAGTACACTTTGTCTCCGAAGGCACCTTTCCTGAAATAAACTTAGGATGCACAATTACTGTGGAGCAACATGTATCAAGAGTGACCTCTACCTTCCTATCGCCAACCATACCACAAGGATCAATTATGGTAACAGGAAGTTTCAATCTAGAATCAAACACAAAGTTAACCTTGGCAACTTTCCCTGAATCACCAATTCGTCTATGGGGGCACTGGGCCTTGACATGATCGCCGCCACAGATAAAACATTTAATCCTGGGCTTGTGTGAGTATGTCTTAGATTCCCCAGTATCAGAGGATTTCTCAACTTTGTCGTAGTACTTACTACCCTTCCTATCCTCAGTTCTAGGTAACGAAGACTTTGGGTTGCCCTTTCGTGTATAATGAGCATTCCTATGCAAGTCTGCCGCTTTGGCAACATCGGTATTAGTCTTAGCTCCTCGTTCGTTCAAGAATACTCGCAAATCAGGAGTACAGCTAGCTAAAAACTGATCCTTTATTACAAAGTCATGTAACTGCTCATAGGTTTTCTCTAAGTCAGACAAAACTAGCCACCTACCAAATACCTGTTCCAGTCTGGCAAGGAATTGAACATATGGCTCGTCTCCCTGCGCCTTCATTGACCTGAACAACTTCCTGTAGGTATGAGCATCAACCTGGAACGCTTGAAGTAGGGCTTTCTTGAGCGCCTCGTAATCATCTGCGACATCAGGGGGTAAACTTACATATACCTTCAGTGCCTTACCTCGCAGAAGGGTTCCGAGGTGAAGTGGATAGTCTGTCTCTCGCCAACCATAGAACTTTGCTACCTTCTCAAATCTAAGGAGGTAAGAATCAATGTCATCACCATCCGAAAATGGAGGAATGTGGGCCTTACCTGAATCACCTACAGTCCTAGAGGGGTTAGTGTCAGGAATTATGCCAGCCCTATTCTGATCTGAGATTTTAAGCTTAGCTAGAGATAATTCATGAGCACGAGCTTTCTCCTCACGCTCTTGCGCTCTCTCACTCTCTCGCGCTCTCTCCTCACGCTCCCTCTCCTCCTTCTCTCGATCTCTCTTAGCGGCTCTCTCATCCCTCTCATCTGCTAAAGATATAAGTTTAAAAATAGCATCCTCTCCAGTCACACCTAATGATTTAGCCTCCTTAAGTATATCCGATATTCCACTCATGGCTAGAAGGGATAATACTAATCACAAAGAAACTCAAACTCATTCAGCAGGACACCCCCAGCACATTGATGGGACAACAGCTCCTAAAAAAAAAAGAAGATATAATTAAACACCAACCAGAGCTCTTAACATACAGTATACTAATCCCAGGATAAGAGAATGAGTATCCTACACACTGCGCCACTGTCAAGGAAATCACTTATGATATTCTAGGTAGGTTCCGTGATTTCAGAGTAACTTGATATACACTCGATAAATTAACAACTCATTCTCTTAGCCTACATAAGATAAGGATTAGTGATAGAAAATACATAACCTCAAAAGTATATTATAAAATATATATATTACAAATAATGAAAAAAAGAAACCCATAACATTATTTTACATACATTCACACCATTCACCCAAATTCACACTAAAAGACATTCGCATTATAAAGAAGGGTGCAGTGGTGAATATCTTAGGGCTAATTAGTTTGTGGTCATTAATTAACTTTCAAATAAGTATGACTACATGAATGACAACTTGAATGACATGAATGACAACTTGAATGACAACTTTTAATGACAACTTTAAGTAGACTACGAGAGGGTCCCAAAGTAGACCATTACTGCTAAGGTCTCAAAAAGGAATGAAAAGTAATGATGAATATAGAAGTCCCCCTCCTCTTCACTGGTTGACTTGAACTCCTGGCTGTCCTAAGGTAGGCTAATACGGCATAGGTCTCCAGAGGGAATGCAAGGAAATGATGAATATAGAAGTCCCACTCCTCTTCACTGGTTGACTTGAACTCCTGGCTGTCCAGGCACACACAGGCCGAGAAACTGCAGTACAGCCCCGAGAACTATACGTGAGGGCTCCCACAAGGCAACCTGGCGTCACCACACAGTACTTTTATGCCGATCCTGGACCCGTCAACAGCTGCAGGGCTCGAAGTGTAACCAACGCTCTCCCTCATCCAAGTCCTACACTCGCCTTAGACCAAACAGAACCAGCCCACACTCGTTCACGGATGAGTCCGCTCGGTCAAAGCACCAGGTAGACCGAAACGGCCACATCAGGATCGGACTAAGGTTAGATTCTTGGCATATATCATGGGCAAGATCCTGGTCAAAATTCATAAGTAAGAGCTCTGGTGGCAGACCCCCAGCACACACGCTACACCGCTAGGAAGCAAAGAAAGAAAACACTTAGGAAATGACACCGTAAAGACGTAAAGTATTATGATACTGACAAATACAATCACAGAAGAAAATCATCACTGTCAGACACCATCACTAATACTTCACTCTTAAGCAATTCACTATATGTAGCACCAACACTCACTAGTAGCTGAAGAGACTGTAATCCTCGTGTGCTGGGAATGTACTGACTGACTGAATTAAGTCCTCTACCAAATCACCTCTCAATAATTCATAAAAGTCAAAACACACACTGAATCAATATTCGATACCCCGAACACCCACCTCAAAGAAAATAAGAATTGAATTATACAACTATCACTTACACTAACAAACCATCTGAAACTCAAATGAATCAATCTACACTAGCACGCATACCTGTACAGTATCACATAGTCTCGTAAAGCATCGAATCCAAAATTGAAACTCACCAACGCACACACACACACACACACACACACACACACACACACACACACTCGCTCTCATGAACGACGCCATCTATGATCAGACAGCCTAACCAGATTATTCACACCTATCAAAGCAATATGACACAATATCCCTGACAATCCTGTCAATTGCAACCCTCAGTTAATTAATCCGGTTCAGTTTACCGTACATTATACATTGTATAGTTATCCATAATATATTATGTTTTATGTAATCAAGCTGTGTATATGTATATATTTTATGTATATGCTTGTATATGTATCTGCATAAATTATATATATATATATATATATATATATATATACCGGTATATATATATATATATATATATATATATATATATATATATACTGTATATATATTATATACAGTATATATGGCACTTTGGCGCTGCCGATTGGGAGGCTCTTCGGCAGTACTTCTTTGATTTCCCATGGAATGACTTTTGCTTCCTCGGAGAGTGCTGAATGCATTACCGAGGTAATCCTCTCGGGCAAGGAAGCATAATTCCATTTTCTTTCTCTCAGTCTAATGCAATTTGTTTTTGGTTTACTCAAGCTTGTTCTGCTGCTGTTCGCAACAAGGAGGAATCATTCAAACGGTACCGACGCCTTAAAACTCAATAATAAAATTCTTCCTATGTTACTGCCCGGAATCAAGCCAAATCTGTTCTTCGACTTGCGAAGCACTCTTTCATCAATAATAAATGCACTGAACCATCAAACTCTAGCTCTTCCCAAGCTTTCTGGCATCTAGCCAAAAACCTCTCCACAAAATTTTCTTCCTTGTCTTTCCCTCCCCTTTTCCACTCTGATGGCACAACCATCACTTCTTCCTCTGACAAAGCTCAAACTTTTGCTAGATTTCCACCTTTGATGATTCCGGTGCTATTCATCCCTCTCCATCCCCCTCTCTCCTACTTATGCCTATTATCCTAATCTCTTCTAAAGATGTACTTTCTACCCTCTCTGGGCTGAATTCTAAGAAGGCGTACGGTCCGGATGGTGTTCCTCCTGTTGTACTAAAAAACTGTGCTTCCGTGCTGACTCCCTGCCTAGGCAAACTCTTTCGTCTTTGTCTCTTCTCTAACGTCTTTCCTTCTTGCTGGAAGTTTGCTCTCATTCAACCTGCCCCAAAGAAGGGTGACCGCTCTCAACCCTCCAACTATCGTCCAATTGCTCTCATCTCTTGTATCTAAAAAGTAAATTTCTTAAGCATTTCTCTTCTCATAATCTACTCTCAGAATGCCAGTATGGCTTCCTTAAGGGTTTTTCTACTGATGATCTTCTTTCGTATCTTACTAACTCTTGGCCATCCTCCTTTCAGGACTTCGGGGAGACCTTTTCTATTGCACTAAACATATCAAAGGCCTTCGATAGAGTCTTGCACAAATCTTTAATTTCTAAACTACCCTCCTTAGGTTTCTATCCCTCCATCTGTGCCTTTGTCTCTAATTTCCTTTCCGGCCGTTCCATAGCTGCGGTTTGTGGACGGACATCACTCACTTCCTCGTCCTATCAACTCCGGTGTTTCTCAGGGCTCTGTCCTATCTCCCATTCTCTTTCTAATTTTCATAAATGATCTTCTCAACTGTACCTCCAGTCCCATCCATTCATACGCAGACGACTCTACCTTACACTACTCAATTAGTTTTCCAGAACGCTCCAGCCAGCAATCCCTCAAAAACAAACGTAATGAAGCCATAGAACACTTATCTAACTGTTTCTAATTAGGGCAGAGAAAACCTTGTTGCCTTTAATGCTTCCAAAACCCAACTTCTCCATCTAACTACCCATCCAGAACTCCCAGAAGACTTTTCCTTATACTTGAACAATACAAAAATCAATCCTTCATCTTCTCTCAATATTCTTGGTGTCTCTTTTTCTTCTGCTCTGACTTAGGAGGACCATATTACCAGTCTTGCTAAGGCAGCCTCCCAGAAGCTGGGTGTGCTCAACCACCTCAAGGGGTTCTCTACCCCTGCACAGCTCTTTGCTCTGTACAAGGGTACAGTGCGTCCTTGTATTAAGTATTGTTCACATGTTTGGGGAGGATCCTCTCACACCGCACTCCTAGACAAAGTAGAAAGGAAGGCCTTTCGTATCATTAACTTTCTTCCACTCACCAACTCTCTGCAATCTCTCTCTCTCCGCCGCAATGTTGCATCTCTCTCGCTATTCTATCGCTATTATAATAATCAGTGTTCCTCAAAGCTCTTCCAGTGCATACCACCTCCTCTACGTAGGGTACGTGGTACCCGTCTTGCAACACAATCCCACCCTTACTCTGTGCAACTCTCCAACCCAAGAGTAAAACGTTACTCGCAGTCTTTTTTCTATTCAACAGCTGAGCTCTTCCTATGACTTAAATTGCTTCAAACTCCGTATGTCCAGGCATTTTGGCTCAAATGTCCCTTGATTTTGGCCCTGTCACTCTTTCAACTCTGGGGGAGGCACTCGCTACAGGAAGTTCTGCCTTTTGCCTCTCTCACTCACATAAAAAAAAAAAAAAAATATATATATATATATATATACAGGGGGTTTCAGTTATCGTTTTCATAAATTACAGGACATATTCGTCAGGCAATTATAAGACTTTTATTCTATGACGTTCGGGGTGAGTTTTATATAATTATGAAAGTTATCGATAGATACAAATAAAAAGTAGTCTAAGGGGTAAAAACGAATATTTCAAAGCTAGTCCATGGCAGCAAGGCTTAAGGGCCCTTCACACAGCCGTCCCGTTAGCCCCAGCCAAGCAAACCCACACTGTAGGGTATAAATATATCCGTTCAACCGGATGACACTGGCCGATAAAGGCCGTGGGGCGATAGTCGACCGACCACAATGAGGAACGCCCTCCATTAACGGCCCAACACACAAGGGAGCCTTACGGCCGCGAAATGGCAAACAACCGACAAACTGACGCGAACCCCCTCCGACAGACAACCGACTTGTTAGACTGAATTCCAATCACAATACAATTGGAGGCCACCCTTGAGAAGGCACCCCACCATGCCACTGGACTAGTAATCCAATAGTCCCTGGTTCGAATCCTGATGTATCAATGGGAAGATATTATTAGGATAGAATTTGTGCTGCACCTGGTATCAGTGCATTACCGCAAAGCCCACCAAAATGCCAAGAAAAAAACCCTCACTGTTCCCTGGTTAAATATCACTGTATAAATATTCCCATATTCAAAATTTGCTACAAGGAGGCAATGCCTAGTGATTTAATTTCTCAATAGGTGGCGTTCTGAGAGTGAGGGTCCGAGTCTAGGGGATGAGACAGTGAAGCACAGAGCTGAATCAGCTCCAGAGATGGGGCTGCTTCGAGCCGTGGGTGGGCGACCGGGCCCCATGCATCCTGCGAAGGCAAGATGGCGGGGGCTGGTTGCAGCTCAAAGTCCTTCACATGTCTCACTCCGTATATTAAAAAGATACCTCACGGGTTTCACCGCTGAATGAATGGTTGAATGTACAGGCTCTCAGCCTATGCCCGAGAGGGAGTAGTTGGAATATAGAAAACAAATATATATATATATAGGCTATATATATTTATATGTACTGTATACTGTATATATATATATATATATATATATATATATATATATATATATATATATATATATACATATATATATTCACATTTGACCCCGGGTAATACTGTTAATTCGTCCTGCCATGACACCGTGTTACGCAAAACCGTGGTACATAAAGCAATAGGTTATATGGGAAATAAAGCATTTTGTCCCAGCAACTTAAGGCTGCGTCATACAGAACTCGAACGTCGCGCGACCTACCCCCGAACACGATGACTTGCATTTTTGAGGCGAATGCATCCGATATTGTCCCGATGTTGGTCAAAGAAGAACATCCCCAGATAATGCCCCGACATTCCCAGACTATGCCCCAAACAAGACTCGAATATAACTCGACACTCCCGACCGATTTACGTTAAAGACCCGAACATTAGAGGAATATAATCCGATGCATGCCAGAGCAAGACCCGATCAAAACTCGAATGTGCCAAGAATCAGCCGACAAATATTTAACGGTGTTTACACCCGAACCTACCTTGACCCGATACAAAAGATATTATGAGGAACACCAGAGGATCACCGGCCGCATCTGCCCGACCATCAGAAGACCTTAACACGATACTAGAAGAATGTGTGACGAACACCTGTACCTGCCCTATATAAACAGGGTGTGGTCGCACACATGCCAGTCGCACATCATGCATCACCACAGTAACATGGCGCTCCCGGAGCTCTACCCACCCACGGAGGAGTTGGAGATGGCCATTTTTTATCAGGAGCTTGTTGTAGCCCACCTAAACCACATGCTACTCATCACCACCATCCTGAAGAACGAGCGTCAGCGCCATGTAAGACCCAGGACATCACGAAGCTGCAGTGTCAAACCTTGGATCGCCCAGAGAGCCACATACGGACACTACCACCAACTACTGAAGGAGCTAGTGGACACTGACAGGACCACCTACAAGTATTATCTGCGTATGGACGAGGACCTATTCAATGACATTGTACGCCGTCTGACACCCAGGATCAAGAAGGAGACAACAAATTGGAAGAAGCCCCTGGAACCAGGTTTGAGATTGGCCATGACACTACGATTTTTGGCCACAGGGGAGGCATACAAGAGCATGTCCTTAAACTTTCGTGTAGGTGCAAACACAATCTCCCTGGCAGTACGTGAGACATGCGAGGCTATAATCCAGGAGTATATGGAAGAGGTTATTGTGTGCCCATCAACACTCGAAGGTTGGAAACAGGTTGCCAAGGGTTTCGAAGAGAGGTGGAACTTCCGGCACACCATAGGGGCAATCGATGGCAAGCACATAGCCATACAACCTCCAGGAAACTGCGGCTCCCTCTACTACAACTACAAACATTACCACTCCATTGTTCTCCTGGCAGTGGTTGATCACCTGGGCAAGTTTATGTACGTGGACGTGGGAGCGAACGGTTCCGCATCTGACGGTGGCATCTTCCAGGTGAGCGACATCCGGCAGGCCCTGGAGGACTTGCCGGAAGCAGAGCCATTTCCCGGAGAGGACCGTCCAGTGCCCTACTTCCTCGTTGCGGATGACGCATTCCCCATGAGGGAATGGTTACAGAAACCCTACCCTCACAGAGGACTGGATGAAACCAAGAGAAACTACAACTACAGACTCTCCCGGGCCAGGAGGCAGGTGGAGAATGCCTTCGGTATGCTGGCAAACCGCTTCAGGTGTCTACTCACAACCATGAACATTCACCCCAGCACCGTGGAGAAGGTAGTCATCGCCTCATGTATACTCCACAACCTCCTCATGGACAAACGGCAAGGGCAACAAGGACAAGCATCTCAGCGTCAGGAGAACATGGAACAAGGTGACTGGACCAGGGACCCCTTGGATGGACTACAACCACTGCAGCGGCAGAGGGGACCAGCTACTGCCAAACTACACCGGGACTACTTGGCAGAGTACTACAGCCGGCCAGAACAGCGCCTGCCCTGGCAGGTACCTCTAAACTGAACAGGTAAGTTGTCATTACAATTATTCCCCATAAATCAATGCCCTACCTAAATAATTTATATGACACCTTAGGGGAGGTGTGGCAGAGTGGTCTTGCCACTGGACTGGTAATCCAATGGACCCGGGTTCGAATCCCAATATGTCAATGGGAAGATATTATTGGGATGGAATTTGTGCTGTACCTAGTATCAGTGCATTACCACAGCACACCGAAATGCCAAATAAATACCCTCATTGTTCCCTGATTGAATAGCATTGTATGAATATTCCCATATTCACAAATATGCTACAGGGGGGCAATGCCTAGTGAGTTAATTGCTCAATAGGTGGCGTTCTGAGAGTGAGGGTCCGAGCCTGGGGGATGAGACTGTGAAGCACAGAGGCGAAGCAGCTTCAGAGGTGGAATTGCTTCGAGCCGTGAAGCTTCGCATATCTCACTCCCTAGACTGGAGCAAGACCTCACGGGCCTCACCGTGTTCAGCGGTAGAGTGTAAAGGCTATCAGCCTATGCCCGAGAGGGAGTAGTTGGAATATAGAAAAAAAAAAAAAAAAAAAAAAGACTGTGATTATTACCCAATTATCCAGGTCACATTTATAGTTCATTTGCAACTTTCATATATCAAATTGACATGATTATAAATGTTCATAATATAGTTTCGTATCATGTCTAGAATATTTCTTATAATAAAGAGTTTATCATTACAACACACCAAGCTTATTCATTTAGCACCTCAATATTGTTTTATGAGTTTAGTCAACAAACAATAATCTCTTGTATAATTATATATTATTCGTGTTGTAAAATGTCATGCTTTTAAGTTAATTTATCCCATCATTATTGTATATATTACGTATCACATTTTAAAGCTAAACTCTTGTGTTCTTGATACAAATATTAATGTCCTGCATTGATCTTCCCATAATGTATTCATTGTTTTGTGTCATATAAACATATTTATTTAGTCATTATATTTTATAAAAAGGACAAGTACAACCAACATATACACATTATATTTGTATTACATCAATACAAAAATATTTGACAAAGTTGCTTCCTGAGGTTATACACTAATTATATAGTATATAGTACCTAGCATAATATTTTGTACTTATCAATATCATGATTAAATTGTTTCCCCCAACCTGCCCCCACAAAAGTAATGAGTAATAAGAACAAGTTATTACACATAATAATTGGTATGTAGAAATAGCTAAAGGTGTCTATAGTAATTTGGTATTACCTGATCTTGCCAATAAGGGGCAAGATCAAGTTACACCAAAGTAATATAGACACCTTTAGGATCTCAAAAGCAAGACATTGTTATACTACCTAGCATGATATTTGGTACATATCAATATCACGATTCAATTGTTGACCCCAGCCTGCCCCCACAAAAGTAATGAGTAATAAGAACAAGTTATTACACATAATAATCGGTATGTAGAAATAGCTAAAGGTGTCTATAGTAATTTGGCATTACTTGATCTTGCCAATAAGGGGCAAGATCAAGTTACACCAAAGTAATATAGACACCTTTAGGATTTCAATACCAAGACAACATTACAACACTAAGGAAATTCATAAATTATCCTACTCACAAACCCGGGGGAAATGTCAACCATCCTTGGGGTGGGGGGCCTGTTCATGTCCACTGGATGGGCTTCAGGTCGTCCAGCGAATGGTTGCGGGGACTTCCATCCTCATGGCGTGGCAGGGGCTGTCATAGTCTTGGCACCGTGGTAGTAGGAAGGGCCTGGAGCTTGCAGGGTCTCATAGTAGACGTTCTGCTGTGAGGTGTGAGGGGTTGGCTGGGCAGACACCTGGCGTTGCTGTGGTGGCTGTGGTGGCTGTTGGGGCTCTCCGTCAGGACCCATCCATGGGAGGGGGCCTGTCCCACGGCTGTAGGACCGCATAGCCTGTGTGAAGCGCATGACTTCAATTTGGTAGTGGTCTAGATCGGAGGGGTCTAAGTGAGAGAGGTTGTCCTGGGTGAATTGGTGAAACAGCTTCAGTGAAGTCTGGGATGGGGTCGCGGCCTTCTTGGTTGCATCCCCCCTGGTGTAGAGCTCATTTAAATACTTGTCGTAGCTGTTGGAAAAATAGTTAAGCATTAATTAACGAAGAATAAATAACATTCAGGTCACGGATGTAATGTGGACCATATGAAAAATAAAAGATGTCACATAAATAAAATAACACAAAACTAAACATTAAAGTGACGAATGTTTTGGTGACCATACATCTATTTACACGTGCATGCAACAACATATATGGAAAGATAAATAATAATAGTGATGTATTAATGCGAATATATGCATTAATAATTCTTATGATAAGCATTGGATGGTTAATTATTACTAAAATATTTACCTTGTCGTACAGGTCGCTCTCAACCCCATCACCAGGACTAGGCGCTTTGGTGCGACGACGGCCAGTGGATGTGGAGCGAGTAGATGAAGGGGTGGTGGGAGAGACGCCTCCTGCGATGCCTCCTGAGACGTCTCCTGCGACGTCTCCGGCGGGCTCTCCTCCGCCACCGGGTCGTCGGCAAGCTCCTCCTCAGCCGTAGGAGCGATGTGGGTGGCAGGTCGTTTCTTCTTGTACTTCTGTGAAAGATTTGGGGTTGTTAGTTTATCATATTGAAATGCCATTTCTACAAAATATATTGATTCATAATAGTTTGGAAAAAGTTATTATAGTTGGTGATATTGTCAGATAGACTATAATGTTCTATCAAAGTTTAATAACTATGTAATAACTCTTTCAATTTATGTTAATGCTCAGTTCCTGATATTCTCGGATTTACTACAATGTTCTATAAAATGTTAATAACTATCTAAACAATGTTGAAATGATTGTAATGCTTAATAAATATTTAAATGATTGTTATGTGACAGTGTGATATCAATTAAGTACCATATTACAGTGTGATATAAATTATTGAGTCGTAATGTGGCGGAAACAGTGTTAATACATATATATGTTTATTAATTTTTAAATTAAGGTTGCTTGGGAACTTGTATGTTATGAGTATTATAAATAAACAAACATAACTTGAACAGTTCAACTAGACGTATTACTGTCCTTTCCCAGGTGTTTCTATTGTTTATCAGATATTTATAAAAAATAAGTTGTTGTGATGTAACGTACCTTGCTCTTCCTGGTGGGAAGCTTGACGATATGAGGCTGTAGGAAGGAGAAGGCCTCGGAGATCCAGGTCTCCCTCTCCGTCAGCTCATGGGCACCAGAACCTGAGGGTAGCTCCTTCAATTTCACGTATCTGGTCTGCATCCCCTCCATCCACTTGGACAGAACCACAACTGGAAAATAAACCAATATTATAAGCACTGTTTAAAAATATAATATAACAAATGTAATAGCAAACACGCCGAGTATATATATATATCTATAATGTCAGGTCTCTAGTCACCCTTTTGACATCACAGGTAAGCGCACAGTAAATAACCAAATTTTGCTAACACAAACAAAACTGTAGATGGCAATTTATAAACATTTGACATTACCTAACAATATTCAACATACAATCAATACTTTAGACGGCACTTTGGAACACTGGACACCAATAATTTGTTTTGCATATGGCCACTTTCATTGTACGCAAAAAAAACACTCGACCCACCTGTAACGTTCAGTTCCGCGGCCTTCTCACTCATAGCCCGGTCACGGATGTCCCGGTCTCGGTGTGCCCGGAGCTTCTTATTATAGAAGAAGTCGTTTTCGCGGTACCACTCGGCCACAGCGACTTCATCCTTGGCAGGCAGGATGGCGATTGTCCGCTTCCGTTTAGTGATGGTTTTTTGGGCAGGCGGCGTTGGTGTGGTCTTGGAGGTGCCTGGTTGGGGTGACGGCGTGGGTGGGGGTACGGTGGGTACGGTGGGATCGGCATCATCATCTTCTTCGTTTGTGTGGGATGGCGTATCTCCGAGTTCAGGGAGAGTGTGAATGAGGTCATGCCGTGGCCGTTTAGGAAGCAGGGGAAGTGACTCCATTTGGGTGAGGTCCGGGGTGTCCTGGGACTGTGAAACTGACTGACCTGACTGAAATTGAGTGTCATCATCAGTCCCTTCAGAGTTTGAGGAACTCTCTAATATCACATCCTCTGTGGCGAAGAGGTCCACAGATGCTTCCTTGTCCTTCCTAGTTGCTTTGTGGCATGGTAGCTTGTTGCCCTTGCCCATCTTGGTGGTTGCTGTGTGGTGTGGAGAGGTAGAACTTGTTGGGGCAACTTGTGCGGAGGGTGTGAGAGCGATGAGGCTCCGGCAGCAATATATAGGGCCCATGCGCTTGGCTGCCAGCGTACGATTCGACTCGCATTCTTGTGTGTCGCCCCACGCTGCTCCCTCGCTTCTCTCTTTATCTTCTCTGTCGAGTGGAAATTTTCCGCGTGCCACGTGTACCACCCGATACAGACAAGATGCTTCTGCTGATGTTCGGGGTAAATTCCAGTCTTTATCGTCTCTCATTCCTGTCATACGAGTTGTGTTCTTCCCAAAATCTTCAATAGACTCGCTTGATCTTGCCTTATTCCTCTGTTTATCGGGGGAATGTCGTCTTTTATTCGAGTATATCGTCTCTCATTCGGTTGTTATTATGGTTAATGTCGCCTTATATTCATACAAATCGGGTTAATGTCTGCTTATGTTCGGCTAGATCGAGTTAACTTCGTCAATGAAAATAACAGACGAACAACGGCCGAAACGAAATAACGTGACCCGAATGAAAGCCGAACATAACCAGAATGAGAACCGGCAAATTTTTAACGGTTTTTACACACGAATATCGGCTAGAAGTTAACGCATGCACTAACTTCTGTCCGAACCCCAGGATGTTCGGCTGCACCCCTGAACATCCCCGGAGCTTCCCCCGAATCAACGAGAACATTGGCAGAATTGACCCGAATTTACCCGAACATTTGAAAATTTGAACTTTTTTTTGCAAGTCATCCTGTTCGGGGCTAGGTCGCGCGACGTTCGAGTTCTGTATGACGCGGCCTTTACCCAAAGTCCCCCGTTCCCAGAGCCGAGGCAAACCGTGTTAGAACAAGGAAAATACGGTGTTACAGGCGACTCGTCACATATGGGGTACCCGTGTTAGAGTTTGAGCAAAACCGCTTTGTGGAAAACCATTTTACCCGAGGGTCCACTGTATATATATATATATATATATACAGTATATATATATATATACTGTATATATATATATATATATATATATATATATATATATATATGTATATTATATATATACACTTATACAGGTATATATATATATATATTATATTATATATATATTATATATATATATATATATATATATATATATATATGATATATATATATATATATATATATACTGCATATACTATATATATATATATATATACAGTATATTATATTATATATATCTATATATATATACCGGTATATATATATATATATATATATATATATATATATATATATATATATACAGTATATATGTAGCCTATATATATTAATTATATATAGATTTATATTTATTAATTTATTACAAAGTCTGAGGTCCAAACGGTGCCAAGTATGGTTTTGGAGGAGGCTGCAACCCCTACTCTGATCATCAAGCTTGGTTTAAATGGTGCCTACTGCCTATAGCCTTCTTCAGACTTGACACGAATAAATAGTACATAGATATTAATGAAAGAATGAACAAATATTACATTAAAAGGAATCTGTGTCTAAATCTATCATCTCTCCCTTCCTCAGGAGACGCAGGAGGAGGTGACTGGTCTGGGTGAGGTGTTGATCAGCCGTCCGTCAGCCCTAGTGTCCGGTGTTCTGGTGGTGGTGGCGGTGGTGGACTGTATGCTGAGTCTCGCCTGTGTTGCTGTCAGTGCTAGGGAGGCCTGTGGACTGTACCGGGGGCAGGAGAAGAAGGCGCGAGGCCTGGCTACTGAGGGGCACAATAGGAAGGAGCGACTCTACCGCTGGCTTGGACAACAGAAGACTATATTCCCCCTGGTAAGTACTTGTATTATTACCCCTGTCAGTAACTGCCAATGTTTACCACTGCAGGAATCCCTTTTGTTTGTATATTCCTAGATTAGGGAACAAATATGTCTAATTGGGATGGAGGGAGGTAAGAACCAACATAGTCTACCTTAATGGAAGGCAAGAAAAGGATAACACGACAGGGAGGCCCCAAGAGGGTAGGAATTTGGAGGTGCTGAGGGGGAGTCCAAGGCTACCAAAAAATAAAAACAAATAAAACAAAAATAAATAAATAAAACAAGTACATTAGGAAACGCAACTAGGGAGCCCCAAGAGGAAATACATGAGGAAAAAAAAGGGGGGGGGGGGGGGATATGTCAACCAAAGAGCAAAAAAACAATTAAAGAGATGTCAAACTTTTTTTTTTTAAAGGGTATTCAATAAATATGTCCCTTCATAGCTATTACAACTGAAGACAAACGACCAATCACGAGTGGCTTTAATATATATACGGAATGTATATTAATAGGCCTACAGAAGAAAGGTATTTCCATGACATAGCCTACTCGCCAAACACTATACCGTATAGGTCTACTGTATATTTAGGCTACTAAGTTATTTAAAGAATACTATATACCACGTTGCATTAACCAAACCTGTAATGATTATAATTATACGCTACGGTATTTTATCAAGATTACAAAGCATACAGAATTCATAATTTATAATATTGAAGGAAGTATTAGGCTAACCATTGAAGTAACGAAGCTACTGCTCATATTTAGTTATAATAATAATAATAATATTATCATTTACCGTTGCAAATTATAATTGTAAGTTGATTAGAATAACCGATATATGATACATTTAATCACTTTAGGAAAAATTCTTCCCATTCTTGCCCAAAGATATTGTATTTGTAGAAACTTGAAGTTGTGCATTCGTAATGTAGCCTACTTCTTGATTAAACCGTTGTATCTCATCCCAATATATTGAATAGTATACTGTAATGAAAAATATATTTAACCCTCGTCTAGCGGGGGGGTTTTGGGCTATTTTGGGCATATTCAGGCCCTCCTGAATGATAAATCAAGTATCTGCATGAAAAGAAATGTATTCAGCAAAAATACTAGGCGCTAAAAGCTTCAAAATGAGACCAGAACGAGCTACGTAGCACTCGTGCTTCTCATACAGTGGTACCAGTAACATGGGAGTTTAGCGTATAGCGGTACATTTTTCTCAGCTACGCTCACTACTGGCTACACTGCCGGCCTCTCGAGAACACAGGATGGGTGAGTCAGTGGGCGGCGGTAGGCCCTGGGAGTCGGACGTGTGGCCCGCTGCGCTCCCGGCCATTTGCACTCGATTTTAACCCTTTAAAAGCCATAATAATGCTCCTAACTTGCTGCAAATTGGCGCCCGGCTGGGCGCCGCTCTTTAAGGGTTAAAGATTGAGCATGATTGAGTATTTTAATGCTTGCACATCAAATATATAGTTATCACATTACTACTATTGCATGCAACCCATATTTATAGTTGCCGCAACAGGCGATGCGTCCCGAACGTTCGGGACGCAAAAGTTGCCCTATTCGGGTGACAAATGGGTCCCGAAAAAGTTGTCTGGGGCACAAAAGTTGCTCCACGGAGCAACTTTTATCACCGATTCGGGCAACTCGGGTATGTGTAACCGCGCCTTAATACTGTTATACTAGGATTCTTACTGGGTTGTAATTGGTAAATAGGTGAGTTCTATCTCAACTGGGTAAGGAATGAATACTCACTTAGAACATATGGGCAAGCATGCAGAGGAAAGAGATGACACAATGGTGCATTTAAGTATTCTTATTGGTGATAAGATATACAATGGCATACATTGATATTTACACAATACAATAGGTTTGCAGCACGACGACGAGGGGCCTCAGGCGTCTTGACGACAGCTTGAAGTGATGCAAGACGAACCCGACTTTCTAGGTTCTCTGGTGTCTCAAAGCGTGACAAGTCAGTAGTTTTCTAGGTAAAGGTGCGAGTGACTGATTTCACGTGTATATTGGGGTGTGTGTGTGGGACTGATGGAGCGGTATTACACGGTGTGAGTTTGTAAGACTCGCACCCAGTAAGAATGTCTTTCAGTGATAGAGTATGTGATTTGTTTTTTATCAAATAGAGAGACTAGCCAAGAAGAAATTAGGTCGCGAGTGCTTCCTCGGTTCAAAGCTAAGCTCGTCTGGTTTCACTGATCACTGATGGCTTCTTTTCCTGTCGTGTGACGTTGCCTCGGTTTGGTGGATATCCTCCTCAGGTGTCCACAGGAATGTCCCAGCTTGTAACTCTGGAAGGTAGGCTGGGAAGGTCCATGGGTGATGCTTCCAACTCTGGCCAGTGTCTCTGAGTCAAAAATACAGTCTCAACTAAGAAGCTAAGTTAGGGTAATATGCCAATGCTTTTTACCCGTCCCTTAGTTCCCAGACTGGAGGTTAAAAGTCTCACTAGAGCCGTAGTTGGTCTAATGAGAACGCTCTGAGAAGGAGATAGGCAGGGAACATCTATCAAGAGAGATACCAAGATGGGTCTCCAGAAATAGCAATTCCGTGGGCAGAGTTGCAGTTAATCTAACTCGAGGTTTCGTTAATATTGTCAGGTAATGTGCCAGTGCTTTTCGCCTTGACAAGAATAACTTATGCTGAGTATAGGTAACCTACTCTGATGACAGAACCTTACAACTCGGGATCCATAACTGAATATTTCCTCCGGGCTAACGCCTCTCAAGGAAAATATAAAGAAGTAATTCCACTGTTATTGTAACGAGGGCTTGTACAATAGCAGTAGCTCCGGTCCCTACCATCGATATTTTGCCAGTTCTTTATATCGTACAGTCTCAGACGAGGAGATTGAGTTGTGCTAGAGAATGTTGATGGTGGACCCGTGTCTTGGCATCTGTTGTCCCTTGAATAGGCAGCTACTCCTATTCACCCAGTCTCCTTAGTCGAACTCTGCTAAGGTACTGTTAGATCGCTCTGCATTGTCTCCTGCGGTCCTTCCGGGAGCAAGAGGGGTGCGAGGGAATAGGGTACCTGCCCAGGTACTGGAGTTGACCCCCTCGGTGCGCGCACAGCTCAGGTGAGATGGATCTGCGGAAGAAAGGCGCTGGCGGCTTTTATATGTTGGCGGCGGCTGAGGTGTTTTGGTCGTTTCTTGTCCGGAACGATTGGCGGGTGATGGCAGGAATAGTAATTTCCTCGCTGCCTTTTTCCGTGTTGCGGTGTTTGTTGTTGTTGGTGGGGCTTCCCAAATGGTGGCAATTCGGATGTTGTCCCCTGTGTTGTTGGTGGTGGTGTCGGCTTTGTATTGTTCACGTTTCCTCTGTGCTGTGTTGGTCTTGCCGTATCTTGATTCTCTTGGTTGTCCTTCTTTCGGGCTGCATGTTTTTAATGGTACACTATGATAGGAGAATCTGGATTTTCTCCTATCATAAATACCATATGGAGATAATTGAGAACAAAACTAAATACTAAATTCAGACACCATGATGGCTGAGGTTGGGTGATGTCTTAGATTGTTACTATGTAATCAATCTACTGTATTGATAGGGTCACTAATACAAAACTGTCAGTAAGATGTTGGACAAAGCAGATTGTGAGATAAATGTAGAGTAAGTACTAAGTAGTAGACTTATAGTGGTAGGAATAAGATTAATGTAATTAGGTTATCAAAAGAATATTCCAAAACTATTTTTTTTGTTTTTAATTCACATCATATTATGTATATAAAATAGTCCAGTAGTACAGTACACTCTGTGGCTTTCCATGACTTCGAGGCAGGAGGGAGGGCTGTGATGGCTTGCTGGTAACTGACTAGCTCCACGCTTGGCTGGAAGGCTAGGCCTACCCCGAGTATCCCTTTACTCGAGGCAACCTTCACAATGCTGCGCCGCATATAGTATCTCGCAGGATTCCTGTTTGACCTTGTCGACTATAAATAGTACCCGCATGGGGGAGTTGAGAGGTTTAGCACCACTGAAAGCATGTATGTGATTGCGGAAGCAGTTCTGCTATTCTAAACCGCGTATATTTGCCGAATGTATCGCTAATAAAAATCCGCTTATTAAGATCGGACATCCGCTTCAGCGGAATCAGCGGTTTACGAAAGTGATTACGGAAGTGCCCACCTCTGGGTAATTTTGTAAAACTAAAAAGGTAAACATCCCATTCACTCACCCTCTCACTCTCTCGCACGCACACACACACACACACAGTCATATAGAAGACAGAATAGATAATGGCTGTGAAACTTCCTACCTAGAAAAAAATCAATAATGATAGAACGGAGTGACAAACTACTTACTAGCTTCAATAAGAACATAAGATCGCGGGAAACTGCAAAGGCAATGCGGCCCACGTGAGGCAGTTCCCATTCACACCCAGCCCATATCATCCATATGGGAATCCATCTTACGCTTAAATCTTTCAACTGTTCCTGAGCTAATCACTGCTCTGGGCAGTCCATTCCACATGTTAACAACTCTATTCCCAAACCAGTGTTTTCCTATATGTTTCCTAAATCGAAACTTATCTAGCTTGAAACCATTTGAGCGGGTTATGTCGCCGTTCTTTAGCATTAATGCCTCATCTATATCGCCCTTATGTATACCTTTTATCAATTTAAATACCTCTATCATGTCTCCCCTACACCTTCGTCTTTCTAGAGAGTGCAAGCCTAAAGTTTTCAACCTCTTCTCATACGATAAGTTTCTAATATTATGTAATTATAATTTTCGTCATTCTTCTTTGGACTGCCTCTAAAGGGTCGATATCCATTATGTAATAGGGGCACCAAAATTGGACAGCATAGTCTAAATGGGGTCTAACTTGTGCTAAGTATAGCTTTAAGAAAACTTCAGCGGTCCTGTTGCTAACACTCCTAGATATGAATCTTAGAATTCTATTTGCCCTGTTCCTAACACTTATACATTGTTTTCTGGATTTCAGATCATTATTAACGAGCACCCCCAGATCCTTCTCACACTCTGAGTTATCCAATTCTACATTGTCTAGTTTGTAATTCGCTTCTAAATTACGATTACTAATCCTTATTACCTTACATTTGTCTACATTGAAACTCATCTGCCAATTTATGGACCACTTGTGCAAATGATCGAGATCCTTTTGAAGACATTCGCTATCGCTAGCTGACTCTATTATCCTACCCATTTTAGTATCATCAGCAAATTTACTGATCCTACTCTCTATGCCTGAGTCAAGATCATTTATGTAGATAATGAACTGAAGGGGCCCCAAATCCGACCCTTGCGGGACCCCACTTTTAACTAATCCCCAGTACGATTTTACACCATTGATACTAACTCTCTGCTTTCTACCAATCAGCCATGACCTAATCCACTTGAGTAGCATCCCCCCAATACCATGTCCTTCTATCTTCCTTAACAGCCTTTCATGTGGAACTCTATCAAAGGCCTTGCTGAAGTCTAAGTAAACTATATCATATGACTTGTCGTTATCTACCGCTTCATAAACCTCGGAGAAAAAAAATAGTAAATTTGTTAGGCAGGATCGTCCTGGAGTGAATCCATGTTGAGAGGGAGTTAATTACTTGAACATTTCTAAGTGATTTCTAATTTTCCTGGCAATAATTGATTCTAGCAATTTCCCTATAATTGATGTGAGACTAATGGGACGGTAATTTGATGCTATGGACTTATCACCTTATGTAAATATCGGAATTATATTTGCAAGTTTCCATGAATCAGGAACTAAGCCTAAATCTAGTGAATTATTAAATAGGTGAGTTAATGGGTAACTTAATTCGTCCTTGCATTCTTTTAATACCCTAGCATACAACTCATCTGGACCTGGAGATTTCTGAGGTTTTAGTCTATATATTTCCTTAATTACTTCGTCACTAGTGACCTGAACTGTGCTTAATAAGTCGTCTATAAAAACTTGGTTGACTACTGGAACTTAATCTAAATTTTCGTTTGTAATAACAGAAAGGAAATTACTATTTAGAATATTGCAAATTTCTAACTCATCATCTGTAATCTCACCTATCACATTCTTAAGGGGCCCTACTGTAGCCTTTACCTTAGATTTATACAACTGATAAAATGCTTTAGGGTTGTTTTGGGATTCATTTGCTACCTTGATTTCTTAGTTTCTTTTTTCCTTCCTAATTTCCTTTTTTACCTGCCTCGACAAGTTATGGTGGTATCCTATTAGGTGGAGTTCGCCTCTTTGTATTTTTCTGTACAAACCTCTCTTTCTACCAATAAGATCTAATTATTTATTTGTCATCCATTTTGGTTGGTTTGTATGTGATCTAAATTTTCTTTTTGGTATATATTTGTCTTGTTCGCTCTGTAAGGCAGAGATGAACTGATTATACACACTATTTAAATTTTCAGTTGGTTGTCTACCTATCTCAGCTGTGTGACCTACCTGGCCTTGACCTCTCTGGTCTGCTGGAACTAATTGGCGTACCTGAACTAAATTTCCTGCCTCACCTTTAATTTCGAGTGACCTTTTTAATCCCCTAAAATTCGACTTTCTAAAGTCAGGGATAAGAACCGTATTTTCCTTTGGTTTAAAATTTAATTCTATAGAGAAGTATATTGATTTATGGTCACTGTTCCCTAGCTGGTCGCCCACTTCTAAATTTTGTATCAAATTTTCTGTGTTGCTAAGAACTAAGTCCAGAATATTATATCCTCTAAGTAGCGAATTTACAAATTGAAAGAGAAAATTGTCTAGTACTACTTCAAGATAATCTTCGGACTCGTTATTGCTAGTTTAATTAACCCAATCTATACCTGGAAGATTAAAGTCGCCCAAAATGCAAACATTGTTATCCTGAGATGCCTTACCGATTTCTTCCCATAATAATTTGGCTAAATTTCGACAAAGACAGGTGCCCTATAAATGGTTCCCAAAATAATTGCCTCACCTTCCCCACTAATCTCTACCCACACACTTTCATTATCGCTATTTGTTTTAATATCTGATCTAAGGCAACATTTTAAAGTATCCCTGACATAAATTGCAACTCCACCTCCCCTTCTGTCTGTTCTGTCGTACTTAAATCAATTGTATCTTGGCATATGAAATTCTGCTAATAGATGCCTAAAGTCAGTGTTTATCCAGGTTTCTGTAATTGCTACAATGTCTATATTATCCTTGCTAACTATTGCCCTAAGCTGATTAATTTTGTTACATATACTTCTACAATTTGTATACTATACCCTCAACCTATTACTTTTATTTGCAACTAATTTTCTATTTGTTTAAACTATCTTATTATTTCCTGTTGAACTACTAGACCTAGACGGAAATTCTACTCTATCAGTATTCTCGTCATTATTATCAGTTACATGTGGCTCTGATTCTATTTGATTATGACATGAAGTACCATATGCTGCTTCATCTGGAGACAGTATTTTACTTACACACCCAGAGTTTTTTAACAAATCTCCGCAAAAATCTTGTCAAGTGAGCTGGTTAAGGTCGAAACTCCTAGTCGAGAGAGATGTGCTCCATCATGGGCATACAGTTCATCCTTACTATAGAAGTGGGTCCAGTTATTCAGGAATGGAATAGTATTTTCCTTGCAATACTTTTCCAGCCGACTATTTGCACCAATAGCCATGGAGGACCATTCCTTCCTTACCCCTCTTCTTGGTGGGATACAGTGTACCACAGGAACTCCATCCTTTTTCTTGATCCTCTCCAACATTTCTTGGTACAAGAGCACCGCAAACGGGTGCATAATACGGCCGTCGCAAGACCTGTCGCATGACATACAATACATTATTGTACTATTATCCCCATCTATTATCACCATCATGATTACTACTATCAACCTTATCACTATCACCATCATTACTACCATCATCACATTTAATTTCAGTACTACTATCATTACTACAACTTTCACTATTGCTATCAACATTATCACTACTACTATCACCATCATGAATACTACTATCAACATTACCACTGTCAATATCATCACTACTACTATCACCTAAATCAATACTACTCTCCCAACACCACTACTATACCATCATCACTACTGTTATCATTACAACAATCACATCATCACTTCTCATCACTACTACTATCATTACAACTATCACTACTACTATCACCATCATCACTATCATTGCTATTACCATCATATCTACTATCATCACTACATCTATCACCATCATCACTACTATCATTACAACTATCACTATCAACATTATCACTACTATCTCAATCATCTCTACTATCATCACTATGACTATCACCATCATCACTCCTATCACCATCATCACTACAACTATCACCTAAATCACTACTACTATCACCAACATCACTACTACAATTGCATCCTTACTACAACTATCATCATCGTTATTATCATCACTATACTACTATGCCATCATCACTACTGTTATCATCACTACAACAATCACACCATCACCTCTCATCAATACTATCACCAAGGTCTAATAGTAGAGCAGCAATATTGTAAATATTACTAAAATCTGTGAAGAAATAAAGGTGCTCGAGTGATAACAAGGAGTTTACCCATTGGGTGTCTGGCAGAGAAAGTTGGTGGTAGCATCCCTAGGTTTTCTGGTCTGGTTTGGTCTGGTGATAGTTCGGGGAGATGACCTTTACAACAAATATTATGTTCTATCCAACAACCAACCTTACTCCTAAAATCGATTAATGAAATATTACAAACACATGTGGCAGTCCGTGGATTCGAACCCAGGACGCTCACACCGAAAATCAACACCTTATGCATTACGCCACGAAGACAGTTATATGTTAAATATGCAAATATGTGATCGAGCTCAGTTTTCTTTTTCTTTTTTTTCTTTTTTCAGCTCTGCATAAGCAGAGTGGTATCGCCCCCCGTATAGTGGTAAATACTGGCCGAAATGTCTGTCTGTCTGTCTGTCTGTCCGATAACTCCTAGACCGTTCGACGGATTTTTATCAAACTTCACACGAACGTTCGGTGCGTGAATGCGACGGTAATAACAAAAATATTTGTTTAATTTGTGCAATAGTTATGATTTTAGGTCCAAAATATGGTTTTGCCCCGCCCACCAGTCCCCCCCCCCCTCAACCAGTCCCCCCTCCCCCTCAGGACCCCCACCCCCCACCCTGTACCTATTCCCAAGCAATGATGATGTAGGGGCACACACACACAGAACACCATTGTTCAGGGGGCGAAAAAAAACTTGCCCGCATTTGTTAGGTTAAGTTAGTTTAGTTGACATTAGATGGTGACAATTGTAGTGGTGATGATAGTAGTAGTGATGATGGTGATAATATTAGGGATGATGGTAGTATTAGTGATGATGGTGACAATTGTAGTGATGATGAGAGTAGTAGTAATTATGGTGGTAATATAGTGATGATAGTAATGCCCCTTTCCCACTGATGCGATTTCATACGATTTTCGTCGCCGAGGACGTAGTCTTGTCAATTCGCAACGAATTTGTGCGACGTCAACGATTTTGACCGTTAAAAACCGTTGACAAGTTTACACTCAGCGACGATGTCGCCGATGGTTAAGACGTGATCGGTGTCATTATGCGACATCATGGCAAATTGAGCGATGGTTCGCCGATGCCCTCGGCGAGAACTGTCACATTTGAATAAAATATTGCGAAATAATGTGAAGGATGAACGAATCCTCGGCGTATGTTCTGCGACGTCTTCGGCGAATTAAGCGATGGTTCGGCGAATACCTCGGCGAGATTATCCAAAAACTTTTTGCATATATTTCATGGCACAAACATAAGGACATAAGAAAACGGGAGTCTGCAGAAAGCCGATCGGCCCACACAAGGCAGATCCCTGTCACACCCAACCCCAATTACAAGGCCTAATTATAGACCCAACTCACTAATGCATTGAGGACTGACCTCACCAAAATGGTCAGAGATCGACACAAGTGTACGGGGTCTGCAGAGCGCCGATTAGCCCACACCAAGCAGATCCCCCCTCATACCCAACCCAACTCGTCGAAAATGTACAAATTTATCTTAAAATCGCCAAACTAATGGGCCGAACGTCATAAAATATGAAAACTAATGGGGTTAACCATGAGGAAGAAAGGGGAAAAGAAAAACGACCCACATCTCCCCTTAATTCTGAGATTGGCAATGTCCGGCTTCGCCGGAGAAATTTTTCTATCGAAAAATTTACAAATTTAGCTTGCTCTCAAAACAAATATATATATATATATGTTGGCTCTCTACCGCTCACCAGGAAAATATTGAAACCTGGATGGGGGTAAACGTCTTAAAACAGTAGGCTGAACGGGGCCGAACGGATACAAGGCAAAGTGAGAGGGAGAGAAATAGAAAACAAACAAAAAACGAGGAGAGAGGGAGAGAAAGAGAAAACAAAAAAAGGAGAGGTGGGCTCAATTTTTAAGCCGTAACGCAAACATTGAGCCCACCTCGCTGGTTCCTGGTTCGCTATCGCTTGCCAGGAAGATATCGATACTTGGATGGGGATAAACGTCTTAAAACAGTTGGCTGAATGAGGCTGAATGGATACAAACCAGAGAAAGAGAGAAAAGGAGAGAAAGAGAAAAAAAAACAGGTGCATAGAAAAAAGGGTTGACAGGTTCACTATAGGCCTAATCATTTTTTTTTACCCACCTCGCCCAAGGTGCTCTTTGGCCTCGGCAGGTGTGTCTTGAGCATTCCGCGACGTCGCAAGGCCCTTCGCATGCCTCATGCGGAGCATACCCCTGGCGGGTATACTCTCAGCGAGTACTTGTGCGCACGTCGACGACTATCGACGAGGAAATCGCCGATGACTCTTGTGCATCGTCGATGTTGTCAGAACATCTGAGAGCATCGGCGAGCCGCCGTGCAGCGTTGCAAAGTTTTTGGTGCGAAGTGTCTCGCCGATGATCTCCGAGGGCCTCGCAGATCCCTCTGCGATGTTCGACGATGCTTGCGAGGGCTATGAACCCTCGTGAGTCCTCGTCCAAAATTTTGAACAATCCAAAAATTTGCGAGGGCCCTTTTCGGGGCCTTGCAAGTCAAATGATTATCATGCGAGGCTTTAAGATTTTGTTGCGACATGTCACGAATGTACCAATTTATTGGTGTCGGCGATGAAAATCGTGAGAAGTCGCATCAGTGGGAAAGTGGCATAACCCTTCGCAGAGTTGGGTATGCCGTTTTGATTTTGGGCGAAACGGCACGTCTACTTTATTCTAGTTTTGAAAAATGTACTTTTTTTGCCTCTTTGTCCACATTCTTTGAATGATTCGTTTCACTTCTTCCGTATCTGTTTCTTCCTCAAATAAAAGTGTTTCCATTAAATTGATTTGATATGGTCTTTCAAATAATATGTTTACATTTCTTATATCTTGATAGTGTTTACAATGCAAAATAAACTTTTCTAAGTTTTCAACTGCTTCTTCATAAGCTATTCACTTGGTATCCTGTTCTGTGAATCGCTTCCTATCATTTAGCTGTAAGGTGTTAGATCTGCATCTGAAGAAAGTTATTGAGGCTGGAGTATGGTCATAAAATTGTTCTTCTCTTATCTCTCGCTTATTTTCTTTGTACATTTGTACATTCGATTTTTATTCTAATTCTCGAATCCATTTTCCTGAGTCTATTTTATTTATGATTTTCTTAATTATTTCCTTACTTAATTTGTGTGTATCTGCTTCGTTCATGTTTATTTCGTGATATATGTGTTTTATTTCATTTATCCACTTATCTTTAACATTTCTTTTCATTTCCTCATATATTGATTTAATTACTGAATGTTCTCTCCCATTGATGTAGTTAATAAAACTAATCTTATTTTTCATTATTCTTGATGACATGTCCGAAGCACCTATATCTCCTCTGAGTACGCATGCTGGAGTGTGGATGGGGGCCCCTAAAATAAATCTATACACTTTGATTTCTATTGTTTATAATCTTTTTAATTCTGATTTATTAAAATTCATAACTTGGTTGCCATATAAAACCGCTGGTAGTGCCACAGTCTTCCAATAAGCTTTCCCTATTATTATTTTGTTACAACTTTTTGCTATAATTGAAGGTACTTGGTTTACTAACGTTTGTACTTTTTCAATCATGTAGGCCTATTCCTTATGGAGTTTAAACAATTTATTTTTATCTGTAATATTTATACCCAAGTAATTTATTTTATTTGATACTTTAATTCCTTCTATTGCTTCAGGTTTTTCTGTTTTGTTATATATCAAAATATTACTTTTACTTAAGTATATTTCTAGTCCATTTCTGAGAGGACGCTAAAAATCAACTCGTCCAAGGTCTTCTTGTAGAGAAGCTATGTTGTAAAACTTATAATATTCAGTAAAGAAATAATAAAAGTTAACACATAGGCTGCTGTCAGACAGAGAAATTTGGTGGTAGCGCTCCTAGATATTTTGGTAAAAATCTGTAAATCAATCTCGTCCAAGGTCTCTTAGTACTGAAGCTATGCTATAAGTCTTATCAAAATCAGTGAAGAAATAAAGCTGCTAGAGCGATGACATGGATCGTTAATGCACGGACAGACGGACGGACAGTGATAGGACACCACTTTTTTTCTACCTTTCCAAGCCCTAATCTATTGTGCAAAACCTTGGTTATATTTACAGTAACTCTTAATCCTTTACTTACCATGCCCTCTTTCTGTCTACTGAACTTGGCCTCGGCATCCCGCACTCTATCTGTAATTATTACTAGGTCATCTGCGTATAGCAGTTCCCAGGGGTGCCTTTCTCTAAAATCTCCAGATAGTGCTTCCAGAACCATACCAATGAGGAGAGGGCTTAACAGAGCCCTGGTGGACTCAACGCAAACTGTAAACACCTCACTCAGTACACCTGTCACCCTCACTGCCATTCACGAGTCCTCGTACATCTTCATTATCACACGCACAATCCACTCCTTTATGCCAAGTTTTCTCATAGCCCACTGCACAACATCTCTAGGTACATTATCAAAGGCCTTCTCCAGGTCTACAAACAAAAGGTACAGATCCCTATTTTTAAGTAAATATCTTTCCTGCAGATACCCGACTATGAAGATAACATCAATTGTACCACGTCCAGGCATGGAAATGATCTTATCATCGATGGAAATACTTTCCCTGACCAAACCTTCAAAGACTTTTTCACAAACCTTCATGGCTTGGTCAAGCATTTTCAGGCCTCTATAATTTCCCGTATCTAATGAATCCCCTTACACTTATATATCTTTACTATTAAACTTCTATGCCATTTATCTGGCATTCACCCTTTTCTAATAATGGAGTTCAATAGCTCGGTGACCAATCTCACGCCTATGTCACCTAAGGCTTTCATCATCTCAGCGACAATGCCAGTGCACCCTACAGATTTCCCGTCCTTCATTGTATTATTGCGCTGCATACATCAGCTGACGCTATCATAAGGTGGGGGGGGGGGGGGGGGGCAGTATTGGCTTTTCACTACTAAGCTGCCCTCTTTTCCACTCATACACTACGTTGAGTAATCGTTCATAAGTGTACCTACAGGGTGTACTCCTACAGTATCTGTACTATCGTCCTTAACTTGCCAAGCTAAGTTGAAGATTCCATTGGCCATTGGGACTTTCTGCGTTACGCAATTGGTCAATGATCAAGTCCTGTATAATTTGCTTTGCCTTGTAGGCCCTATATATCTTTTTTTGTTTGGGGGGGGGGGGGTAATTCGCTTAGCCACCAGATATTTGTGTACGTTACCGCAGTGCTCATCTCTAAGTGAAAGGAATACCTGAGGCACCAACGAGAATACACAAAGTAAAATAAATATAATAATACTCCCGATACATTCCATAATTGGATATATAAAATGCCGAGCTCCGAAACAAATTGAAGCCTGCCAAATTTAGCGTCGTGACTGTCTATTTGAGACAGTCAGCAGTATGTAGTAATTATCATGGCAATCTGTATGACCTCATCTGGTAGGCTGCGAGGAAAAATTATTCAGTGTCGTTAAAGGTTGCAGGCAGGAGTTAATCAGATTGAGTTGATTAGGTACAGAGACGGAATAGAAATACAAAATGAGGAGGGGATACAAGATAAGTGATGGGAAGGGAAGAGGCGAGAGCGTGAGTGAAGAAGAGTAGAGGAGATGAAAAGGAGAAGAGATAAAAAGAAAGGAAAAGAGAAGGCAAGACAAAGAAACACAGAGAAAAAGTAGAGATGACAGGGAAAAAAATGAGAGAGAGTTTGTGTGTATGGGTGTACATGCCTTTCAATATCAAGCAACCTACGACGTGACCTGACCTAAGCTAATCACATGAACCAGTTGACCTACAGTATATAGTGTGCAATTCACAATCATCATATGTTAAAGCACTCATGGTCACGAGACAAGTCATTTTTGCTATATTTGGTTTCAATATATATATATATAATTATATATATATATATATATATATATATATATATATATATTGAAACCAAATATAGCATATATATATATATATATATATATATATATATATATATATATATATACTGTATATATATATATATTTATATTGTTATGTTTATGGGCGAGGTGAAATGACACAAACAATAGATTAAATATGAAATTCAAGACTGATGTCAGAACACTCCCAAAAACATCCAGGTTCAAGGAAAACCAGTTTCAAAATTCATAGTTTAATCAAAGTAAGTATTATAATGTAACAAATAAAATCAGTCTCTTCAGGACGAGCAATAAGAATATATAATGCACCAAGATTAACAGAAAATATGTAAGTGAAAAATAAAATAACTATATACCTTTACTGAAGCAATGCAAGGTTTAAACAGCTATATCACATAATTTAATATTTTCTCAAGATCACTGGAAATGGTTAATATCTGTTAATAACTTAAGGAAATCCACACACTATTAATAAAAGCAATACAAGTAATTAATACAACTATTTAACACTTGAGAAAATATTCCTTCTGAAACTTACAATATGGACAAAATAATATGAATTCACAGAAAACTCAATGATAATGAATTATTAACTGATCACTAGATAATAATACACAATATCAATAATAGGCTATAATATATATATATATATATATATATATATATATATATATATATATATAGGTGACACTCTTATAGTCTATACTCAACACTCGGGAACACAGGTATGATGATTGCAGGTTACAATATCTTGAAGGAGGCCAGAGAAATAATTGTATCACTTCACAAGGTATAAATCACTATTTACAGGCGAGAGAGAGAGGTGTGTGCGCGAAGTTAAGGTCAGCTGGTCGTAGTCAAACTGCAAGGACTCCGGGGGTATATACTGTATATGTTACCAGATTAACTAGAATTTTCTACTGTACTCGTGAATGTAATGACGCATGGCTGGGAGAGACAGGCTAGAGCCTGACAGGTCTAGAACTTGCCAGAAGTAAGCACATAAGGGGGAAACTAAAATATTATTCTAATCTGGCTTATATAGTCAATATTAATACTGGATTACATAACACCTCCCCCCTAAAGAAAGAAATTTACAGGGGAAATTTCTATATTTTAAAACAATTAGGCTACAATCTAGACAATCAATCTGCAATCACATTTTCTTTCCCTTTAATATGCCTTCTATCTAAAGGATATTCCTGAAGAAGCAGACTCCACCTGGTCAATCTCTGATTTTTATCTTTAAATTTACCAAGAAACTTCAGTGGGTTGTGATCAGTATAAATAACAATAGGATCTGGGCCTGAACACAAATATAAAGACAACTATTGTAATCCCAAAATTAGAGCCAAAAGTTCCTTCTCAATAGTTGAATAATTATTTTGGGGTGGAGTGAACTTGCTGTAATAAGACTCAGGATGCTCAATACCTTGGTCATCCTCCTGCAACAAAACTGCCCCAGCTCCTGTATCACTAGCATCCACAGCCATTTTAAAGGATTTGTCAAAGTTAGGGGTGGAAAGCACTGGCTGACTCAACAGGATAACTTTGAGTTTGTTGAAAGAGGATTTACATGCTTCATTCCACTCAAATTTAACTCCCTTTTTCAGAAGATCTGTGAGTGGTGACACAATGATTGAGAAGTTTAGAACAAACCAGCGGTAGTATCCTACCATACCAAGGAATCTTTGCAATTCTTTCCTAGTCTTAGGTCTGGAAAGATCACTTATCACCTGAACTTTAGCCCCTGGTGGCACAACTTGTCCATTACGAATTACATAACCAAGATACTGTACTTTAGCTTGACCAAATTCACACTTTGATAAATTTGCAACAAGATTAGCCTGAACCAAACGATCAAGAAAGTTACTGACATGGCATAGATGATCTGTCCAGGTGTCACTAAAAATCAATACATCATCAATAAACACAACACATCCTTCCAAACCCTCGGTTACTATGTTCATGAGTTTTTGAAATGTCGCAGGTGCATTTTTCATACCATATGGCATCACAGAACATGCAAAAGTCTTACCAAGAGTTACAAAACATGAAATATCCCTAGCACGCTGAGTCATAGGTACTTGCCAATATCCCTTTAACAAGTCAAACTTACTGATGTACTGTGCCTTTCCAATCCTATCTATACAATCTTCCATGCGAGGTATTGGGTAAGTGGCTGTTTTAGTGATCTGGTTAACACGTCGATAGTCAATACAGAGCCGTTGTGATCCACCTGGTTTAGGAACTAAGGTGACAGGAGAACTCCACTCGCTTTGGCAGGGCTCAATCATCTTGTGGGTGAGTAGGTAGTCAATCTCCTTCTGGATCAGGGGAACCCTTAAGGGATTCACACGGTAGGTTGGCAGCTTAATTGGCTTCGCATCTCCAACATCAACATCGTGCATCAAAATAGTTGTTCTTCCTGGAGTATCTCGGAACACTTGATGGTACTTCTTGTTACGACCGGGACGCATATTTACCAAGTCGAGACTAGTAGGTGCCATTGGGTAAATTAGGACCAATCACAGCTCGAGTTTACCCTAGGATGACTATTACCAAGTCACAAGACTAACTTCAACCATGCATATAACCCTGGACAGCCAACATTGTAGCACTAAGTCATGAAAATATAACTACAAAGAAAGAGGAAATTCTTATAATAATGCCCTCGGTACTTTGAATTATGCAAATAAATATATTCCATTATGTTTTACGATAGTAAGAGTTAAAGCGTATCTGGCAACAGTGTTTAGTCCCAGTATAGCGATCATTCGGCATTCAATGTATTCGCCTTAATATTATATGTCCTATTATAATAGATACCTATTACTACTTCAATATAATACAACCATAGACAATGCCATTACATATTATTTGAATCTGATATAAAGTTCTCCACTATAATGTTAAGCATGAACAGTCATGACAGAACCGAAATATTATCTATTGACTTTAGTGCACAGCGAAGGTTTTGGTTCTAATGTTATGACTCCTGACTTGTCTATGAGTAAATTTGGCTTAAATAATAATTATAATGTATTCCAAATATAAAAATATAATAGGCCTACACTTGAATAAATCAATTCTACATATAATTTAGTCCATAACACTATTTACTATAAATATAAGTTAGGTTAAGTATGGATTAATGTTACAGTTCTGTAGTTCGAAATTCATTGTATTGATTGATTGATTGACTATATTTATTAAGAGTTACATACACCCTGATAGGGACAAAAAGTCGGCGTATTTGTTAAAAGCACCCCAATACAGCAAGATCACTCCCACAGGGATAACCTATGGGATAACCTACACACTTTTAGCTAATTTATTTCCATCAGGGTCCCTGTTGTGAGGTAAGAATGAGAAGTCTACAAGGGAGTCGAACAAACTACAGTAGAAAGTGAAACGCCACCACATTGTAGACCTCCTGTACCATCTCAATGAAAGATCTAATAATAAATAGCCTACCAAGACAAATACCGTACAACAATTAATTAGTTAAAATATAGGCTAGTGTGGCCTATTACATGTTGCGAAGTATATTTTGTGGCCTATTACATGTTGCAAAGAATATTGTATGGCCTATTACATGTTGCGAAGAACATTTTATGGCCTATTACATGTTGCGAAGTAATTTTGTGGCCTATTACATGTTGAGAAGTATACTTATGGCCTATTACATGTTGCGAAGTATATTTTGTGGCCTCTTACATGTTGCAAAGTATATTTATGGCCTATTACATGTTGCGAAGTATATTTTGTGGCCTCTTACATGTTGCAAAGTATATTTATGGCCTATTACATGTTGCGAAGTATATTTTGTGGCCTCTTACATGTTGCAAAGTATATTTATAGCCTATTACATGTTGCGAAGTATATTTTGTGGCCTCTTACATGTTGCAAAGTATATTTATAGCCTATTACATGTTGCGAAGTATATTTTGTGGCCTATTACATGTTGCGAAGTATATTTATGGCCTATTACATGTTGCGAAGTATTTTTTGTGGCCTATTACATGTTGCAAAGTATATTTTGTGGCCTATTACATGTTGCGAAGTATATTTATGGCCTATTACATGTTGCGAAGTATATTTTGTGGCCTATTACATGTTGCGAAGTATATTTTGTGGCCTATTACATATTGCGAAGTATATTTTGTGGCCTATTACATGTTGCGAAGTATATTTTGTGGCCTATTACATGTTGCGAAGTATATTTTGTGACCTATTACATGTTGCAAAGTATATTTTGTAGCCTATTACATACTGCGAAGAATACGTTTTGGCCTATTACATGTTGCGAATAATATTTGTTGGCCTAACACATGCCGTGAAAAATATTTGGTGGCCTAACAGATGCCGTTAACAGTATTTGGGAGTTAGGCCACCTAGGGTTATTAACAGCATATGGTAGGCCACCAAAAGTTATTCGCAGCATGGGTTAGGCCACTATATATTCTTCACAGCATGTGTTAGGCTACCATATATTATTTATGGCATACATTAGGCCACCAAATATTATTCGCGGCATGTGCTAGGCTACCAAATATTCTTTGCGGCATATAATAGGCCAAACAAAATTATATTAGGGAGTATGTAACTCTTAATAAATAATATAGTCAATCAATCAATCAATACAATGAATTTCGAACTACAGAACTGTAACATTAATCCATACTTAACCTAGCTTATATTTATCGTAAATAGTGTTATGGACTAAATTATATGTAAGAACATAAGAAAATAAGAAAATGGGAGTCTGCAGAAAGCCGATTGGCAAGGCAGATCCCTGTCCCACACAACCCCAGTTCAATTACAAAGCCCAATTATAGAATTGACTTATTCAAGTGTAGGCCTATTATATTTTTATATTTGAATAAATTATAATTATTATTTAAGCCAAATGAACTCATTGACAAGTCAGGAGAACCAAAACCTTCGCTGTGCACTAAAGTCAATAGATAATATTTCGGTTCTGTCATGACTGTTCATGCTTAACATTTTGTCGAGAACTTTATATCATATTCAAATAATATGTAATGGCATTGTCTATGGTTGTATTATATTGAAATAGTAATAGGTATCTATTATAATAGGATATATAGTATTAAGGCGAATACACTGAATGCCGAATGATCGCTATACTGGGACTAAACACTGATGCCAGATACGCTTTAACTCTTACTATCGTAAAACATAATGGGATATATTTATTTGCATAATTTAAAGTACCGTGGGCATTCTTATAAGAATTTCCTATTTCTTTGTAGTTATATTTTCATGACTTAGTGCTACAATGTTGGCTGTCCAGGGTTATATGCATGGTTGAAGTTAGTCTTGTGACTTGGTAATAGTCATCCTAGGGTAAACTCGAGCTGTGATTGGTCCTAATTTACCCTATGGCACCTACTAGTCTCGACTTGGTAAATATGCGACCGGGACTCGTATAAAACAAGGGCTCTTAAGGGGAGATATCCACTTGAGGGAATTTTTTCTTGACCCCTTTCTCCCTCATGTTTAGCCCCATTGCTTTTGATATTATAAAAAGTTTCCCCATTAGTTTAGCGATTTTAAGAACTTTCACCCCATATTAAGACCTTTCGTGCAATTCAGGTGTCGATTTTATCCTGGCGAGCCTGTTATTTAAGAGGAACCGGCTTTCAGCCGGGACATTTTTCTACCGAAAAATGTACAAATTTATCTTAAAAGGGGGTCTAGGGGGTGTAATTTTAAGATTGATGGAATTCTAGGGAACGAACTAAAAACCTCCCCTTAATCATTGGACTAGAAAGGCACACAGCCACAACGGTAACACTAGATCCAACCCTCGAACTTATAATGCCGGCGCACAAAAACACCTATACCCTCCAGAGTTAAATCTGCGATAGCGGGGTATCCTATAACTCGGTATAAATGCACTACTACTACAGGCTGATGATCTCTGATACAGCCTGATCACAACAACATACAATTACGTTAATAATGTATACAAGGAAAAAGATAGAGAGGTTAATTAAATCACTGAAATGATTTAATGCAAACAAGAAGAAGGTATAATTAAAGTAACTCTAAACAATACTAAACTGTCACTCCTATATTAAAGAAAGTGAACGAAAGTCCTAAAGCATCGAGCAGGAATCTTCTGAAGAAAGTCTGATGCTGCTTAAGAGTGGCCTAGCGAGCGGCTGAGCCCACGTGGCGTTCTGCTAAGCTGCAGGCGTCACCCCCCCCCCCCCCCCCCCCCCCAGATATTAGACGCTCAACCATGAGCTCCATATCTGACAAGCAGAACGCCGATAAGACTCGCCACCCCTAATCACTTCGCAACAAAGAAGGCAAAGCTTAAGTCTCACATAAAACAACATATCAACATAAAGAAAATCTTATAACCCCTCCCAAACATAATAGTATAATTTAGCCTACTATGCTCCCTGAGCGAGCTTCACAGAGCCCAGCCTCCTAAGTGAAAGACAGGTTCAACTTAGGACTTTAGCTATAATATTGGCAACTTACAATTAACTATCAAAAGAAAGAGTTTTTATGTGATTTTTTTAAATTTAATTTTAATGTTGTTTTTTGGCGGCTGCTCTACAGGGGCAAGCCTAGTTTTTCTCCACTCTTAACACACACTGACTGAACGGCGAGGGTTCTCCTGCAAACAGACCCTCCTGTGACAAACAATCAGCCAAAACAATATCAGTGCCCTTAGCATGCCACACATCCATCTTGTGTTCCGGCAGCACAACAACACCTGACACTGATAAACTGCCCAGTTCATCACAAGACTGGCACTTCTCTTCGCTCTTTCCGGCAACGGGGCCTGCCAAAAGCCTTTCACTAGTTCTACCTTCGTGATAGGCGATGCAGCCCCGAAGCGGTCTATGGTGTCGTCAACTCTCGGTAAGGTATAGGCGTCTGTCAGGGATAATGCACACACTCTCTTGCAATCAACACCCACACTGATCTTGCCACTTAACACAGGTTGCAAAGTTACAGGCAGCGACCACTCACGACATTCCTTATCCCTCAGACCCTTCGTCAACACGTAATCCAGCTCTGCTTGCACCACAGGCTGTCGAGCAGGATTTATACTGTAGGGAATTCAACTGAGCCTTGCACTGTCTCCAGCCTCCATGTCGGATTCTACCCCGTACATCAGGCCTGGAGAAGCAACAAACATGCGGATGCACTGCCACAGCCTAGTAAACAACTTATCTCGCAGAACAACATGCATAGTGCCCTCCCACAACCCAGCCGAGACCGCAGCTTCTAACCTGTAGTCTCTCTCCTTCTCCACCTTCGTCCCTAGAACAGCCAGGTCATGAGAGGGACAATCAGTACCACCTGTGCAATCACTCCCATAGTTCATTATTGCTAAGGCTTCCCCGCCGATACCGTACATGCGCACCCCCGCATTCCTTGCAACTACATCTGCCTGCGCAGTATCACCGCTTTTTGCGACATGGCCAGATACAGTCGGTCGATGGTAGGGCTGTTGCAATTGACTAGAGCAGCATTGGGAGGCTATGCGATGACCGGGCACATCCACTCCACAGCCAACCTCACCAATCTGCTCAATGTCCTCCTTCTGACCACCACCCTTGGCAGCCATGGGTCGACCCTGACCTGACAACCATGTCCAAGCCTCGTCGCCCACCTTGAACCACCGAAACAACGAGGCTAACGGTCCATCAACATTCAGGTGACCTGCCCGCGGAACATCTTGCACCACCTGAGTTGTGAGGCTCGGGTGCCCGGCACGACCAGTGGGGTATGAACCGAGCTTGTGCTGGAGCGCTGCACACTGCTGCTCAGGCAGGTGCTCTAGCGCTTCCACAGCCACCAGACTCGTGTCCCCCGCCCACTGCTCCGCCGAGACATGACAATCCCTACTCTCCTCCACCTGTGCCCTACTGCCTCCCTCTCCTTCTCCACCTTGGCCGCTGCAGACCAACGCAGGGACAATAGGCTGCTCAGGTGGTTGCCTCACAAACTCCTCCAACAGGTTCACATGACATGTTTCTCCGTCCTCGTGTTTGATCTCGACAGCACCATTACCACACTTCTGAACTTCCGGATCCTCCAACTGCAGTTTACAAATATCTGAGGGAACCAACCTGTCTAAGTGCTTCCGAAGCAACCCAAGTCCTCCCCCAATATCAAACTGACCAACCCTTTTTTCTCTCTGTGTGTAACGTTGCTGCCTCGGAGTCTCTTCCTGCCCTACCTCCTCACTAGCTGTGATAGGTCCTGGGGCTTCTCCAGACTCCAACAATGGTGCCAATACTGAGTCGCCAAGAAGAGCTGCTGGTACTAAACTCTCCAAACTTTTACCAACATTAGCCGTCTTCTTCCAACCGTTCCTCCGTTGATCAGAAGACTGAGGAATAGGCTGTGACACTTTGGATGCAAGAGGTCTTGTAACAACGCATGCCATAGGTTGTACTTGACATTTCTCTACCCACTCCTGTTCCTCCCTACTCACGTCGGCTGGCTTCTCGTCAACGACTAAGGGGGAAACCTTAGAAGTAGGCACCGCAAAGTCGTTGCCGAGAAGGAGGGCGACGCCCCCAACAGGCAAGTTCTCCACAATTCCCACATCCAACTCTCGTGTCACACATCTACCTCCAGTTCCATCCTGACCAACGGGTATGACCTGATAGCATTCATACCTTGCACCACAACTACCCGTGCCGCGTTTATTGGTCTATCAGTAAAGTTCTTCATCAAAGTCTGAGAGGCACCCGTGTCTCGCAACAGCTCAACTCCATGCTTCTTACCAGCCCACTTCACGCAGCCACGCCCTCGATAGTCGCAAAAGACATCGCGGACAGGGTTCGAGCCTTCCGGATTCTTCTCCACTGGCTGTGTCCCAGCCTCTGACGTTGTACCCCGGGCAAACTCAGACGACTTCGGGGACACCCCAATGTTGCGAGCCAAAGACACAACTGCATTAGGCAGCTTGCTTGGACAGGCTCTTGCAAAATGCCCCTTCTCATGACAATGAAAACACTCTAACTCCCCCTTCGGCTTCGCTTGAGGTGAGGAAGGGCACTGACCCTTCTTAAACGGGACGGTACTAGGTTTATGGTCAGTTTTGGTGTCGTTGCTCTTGTTCTTAGTGTAATTATGTGTATCAGTGTTTCGGGGAGGGGAGGGTTACGCTCCTTATTGCCTGCATCACTTCTCTGTGCAAGACCGCACCCACGAATCAAAGATTACCTAAGGTCAGCCATCTCAGCTGCCTCCTGAAGAGTTTTCGGGTTCTTTTCTTTAAGGTTCAACGTCAGATCGCCGCCCGTACACTTGAAAAATTGTTCTAGAAGCATCAGCTGTTTCAACTCCTCAAACGTCGATACCTTCTCAGAACGCAGCCAGTTTCTTAATGCATCAGACAGATCCCGGGCATGCTCAAGCAAGGTGCACTCACGACCCTTCGTTACACCCCGGAACTTCAATCTGTACGTCTCTGGTTGTAACTCATATGCCCGCAGGACAGCCTCCTTCAATACCTCATAATCGATGCACGACTCCAAAGGCAACGCATCATATGCCTTGAGTCCTTTGCCAACCAACTGTTACGACTGGGGTTCAAATATATCAGGGCTCTTATTCATTGGACTAGTAATGGCATAAATGTTACAACGGAAAGTGCTAGCTCCAACCTCTGATGTGTATTCCCAGTGAACAAAGAACACAAATACTCTACAGAGTTCTATATGCAATAATAGGCTATCAAACTCTCAATAAATGTGCGTCTACTCTAGGCTTAATGTTATGTGAAAACAGCCTATTACTACCTATAACCGAAGGTGCTTGGTTACGGTATGCAAAGTAAGGTGGTAAGAGAAGTTACAGCTTACGTTACTTTAATCAATAATTGTCAGGCACTCCTGCATGAAAGAAAGTGCACTAAAGTCCTTCAACACTAACAAGGAATCTTCTTTAAATGTTAGATGCTATAAAGATGCTCGTATCGGAAATGGAACCCAAAAAGGCAAGCAGCGGAACAATGCTCGTGCAGGCTATGCACACAAAAAGGCAGAATATATAATGCCGTCGGAGCCAAGAATATCCTAAACACTACAACAATAATAATAATCGCCACGACAATGCAGTATTCCTATCAACAAAAAGAGTCTAAGTCGTTTGTGTCTCAATACATCAAACTAGGCTGCGAAATGCTTGTGTAATCATAAATGGGTATGCATAAAAAGAGTAATTAGGTTAATATACTTAATGTCTACTGTGACTGATAAAGTCTAGCTAGAGTCAATGATACGAGATACTGGTGCGCATGGCATGCTGCATAGCCTAGTGCAAATCTCAAGTCTGTGTGTCAAATATTACGTTATAATGAAGGGTAGCTC